>VXAU01005626.1:123459-203167 GCA_013399695.1 Formicarius rufipectus
TGTTATCCCAGAGCTGTGACTGTGATTCTTCATTGGCTCAACTCTGTCCACCAGCAGTAGGTCCCTCCTGGCCCTGGCTGTCATTAGCTCCACAGGACAGGAGAAGCTTCTGACAGCTTCTAACAGAAACCATCCTGGAAGCCCCCCCTTCTACTAAACTTCAGCTACAGAAACCCATAACATCTGGTCGTGATGATGTTGCCCACTGCTTGTCCCTCACCTTTTCCCAGGCCAAACCGAAAAGGAGGTGAAGGAGATCGGCCACGTCATGTACCACGACTGGCGAATGGTGCCCAAGCACGAGGAGGAGGCCTTCAAGACGTTCAAGGCGGCGGTGGCGGAGGAGAGCGCCCGGTTCGTGCCGTACCCGCCGCTGCTCCGAGCCATGATCCTGGCGCAGCGGCGGCGCGAGGGGCGCCCGCTCACCGAGGAGCCCCTCCTCGACCTGGAGAGGGCCCTGGCCTCGACCCGAGAGCGGGCCAAGCAAAAGGCTGTCGGGACACCTGTGTGAGGACTTGCTGCGTGTCCCACGTGGCTCTCGCTGCCTGTGAGCGGCTCGCGGCGCGGAGGTTTGCAGCCAGTGCTCCCCAGCCCTGTACAGGCTCCTCGTCTGAAAGGGAAGGTGCAGATGATGCGTTCAGACTCTTTTTCTGTAACTTTGGTCTCAGTCAGCAGAGGAACTTTCTTGGTTCTTCGGGCTGTCTCTGAATACACAGCTCCTGTGAGCCAGCTTGCAGTTCTTTGGAGCATAATTTTCTTTACAGCCTGAAAATTAGTGTTTTGAGAATGTTTTTTAGGTAGTTTGGGTCCTGCACAAATCACAGAAAAATGACTGATATCACAGTATTTCGCAGAGCTGTGGACAAACGTATCTGCAAATAAAAATAAATGTTTTCTTAGTTCTGCAGCACAGTTCTAAGAAAATTTGAGAATATTTTCCAGTGCCTGGAGATCATCACAAGGGCAATGCAGAGCCATTAGCTTAGCAAACACAAGGACAGCACTGGGTTCTGTGAACACTGCAGTATGATCTGGGTTGTTTGCTTAGGATGGCAGTGAACAACACATGAAGAGCACAATAGTAAGCTCATGCAAAGCTATCCATCTCTTAATCCCAGAGGTGGCTGTCAAGAGATAGGGGAAATTAGGTTGGTTCTGGTGATGCAGAGGATGCAGGATTGGCTTTTACCATTTGAAGTCAGTCACAAATGACCCCTGTTCCACAGCAGCATGTTGTGGTGAAATGTGCAGCTCCTGAGCACAGTTCCTGGCCCTTCATCTTCTCCTGATGGCTGTGGGTGCTGCTGCCTTGTCAGGGGCTGTTGGAGGGCCTGGTCTGGGTGTGGATGGAGTGGGCACAAGAGTTTGTCTGGTTTATAGGAAACTCCCTGCACAGAAGGAACTGTTCCTGTGTCCCTTGTTGCAGATAGTCAGGAGGTGGTGTTCCATTTGCTGCAGCATTCTGAAACCACAAGTAACCTGGGGGGATTTAGAGGGGGAGAGCACAAACTGGACTCTGCTCCACCTCGTGTGTGGCCTGGATGGGGCTGGGGAATGGAAGTGACTGTCATCGTGCAGGAGCACACACGGGTCCACATCAGCTGCCTACATTTCCACAGGGCTCCTCACCAGAGGCTCCTGAAGGATTAAGGTGCTGTAGGATAAGAGGGAAGGCTTTTCTTGTTAAAGCCAGTGCTGTGACCAAGTGCAGAGGCTGGGAAGAGCTGAGCTCCTGTTTGCCTGTAGTGGCAGGGGCACTGCAGAGCCTGTTCTGGGGTTGGTTCTCTGGCCACCAAGGGAATGGGAGAATGCAGTGATGCCAAAGGCACAGTTTGAGGCTGTGAGCCTTCCCACAGCAGCTGCTGTGTGGCTGGAGGGCAGCTTGTGTGGTTCCCACAGCCTCCACTGTCATGACTGGGCTGGGCTGGTGGATTCTTGTCCTCACCATGGAGGAGGTGCTGAACTGACACACAAACCAAGGATGAGCAAGGGGGGAGGGAGGGGTAGGTGTGAGATGGGATGAGCAGAACAATCTAGTCCTCTGTACTGCACAGCCAGGATCTGAACACAGCCCCAGAACAGGCAGTGCCTCCCTGGGGGAGCACAGAGGCTGCCCACAGTGGGCAGAGCCAAGTGCCGGTCACAGCATCTCCCAGCAGCCCCACACAGGGCAAGAAATGGCCATGACCAGGGGATATCAGGGAGTCCAGCCAGGAGCAAAAGCAGATAGAGCTGATCCACAAATGATTTGGGTGGGGAGAGACCTCTGGAGATGATCCAGTTGAGCCCCTCCAAGTCCAAGGGCTCCATCCGGGAACAACGGGAGACAGACACAGCTACAGGCGTATGAAAGGCCTCAGCTCATGCTTAGATGAGTCTCCTGGGCCACAGGAGAACAGGGCCCCTTTACAGGTGGGGGTCTGGGTGGTGCTGATCAGGACAGTTGTGACCTGCTGGTTTGCTCAGGACCTTAACTGACCTGTGGGGAGGGGTGTCTGTCTCACAGAACCCTGGGCAGCCTGAGAGCCTTGCCCCATGGTGAAGGTCCCTTCTGGGAAGCTGCACACCCCATTTACCATAGGTTGGATTCCAAGCCCAGAACATGCTCTGAGCTTTGCTGGGCCTCCCAAACCTGATGTTCCTTCACAGATCCTTTACCAGTATCAGGGGTTGTCTGAAGGATGGTGTCTGTGACCTTCTTCCTCACCCACCCTGGTGGGTACCAGACATGTCTGGTACATGACTTCACACAGCACCCTGCTCCCCCTGCTCCTGGCTGTATTGATGGGTGCAGCCCCAGGAGTGCAGGACTGGTCCCAGCACCTCTTTCCAAACCTCGTGGCCGAGGTGCCTCCATTCACCCTGGAGGCACTGCCAGCTGTACCACAGCCTGGCCTGTGCTGTACCCCAATGCAGAAGTTGCTCATGGGGGGGACTCCCCTCAGGGCCCACTGCTGAGGGCAGGAGATGCTCCTGCTGTGAGGAGGTGGCTCCCTTGTACATTGCCACGCACAGCCCTCGAATTAATGCAGTTCTACAGAATAAATATGTAGGTGTCTCAGTGCTGCTGGGACTGGGGAACTCCCTCCCTGCCGTGTCAAATGTTGCAGGTGCCTGTGGGGCTGTGAAGTTCCACCCCGTAGTGCTGAAGGCTGCCCTGATGTGTTACCCCCGGTGAGTCACCCGAAGGGACCACCCTGATGGAACCTGCAGCAAACCAGCAGCTGGATGCTCCTCTGCTCTGCCCTGTTTCTGAAGTTGGTGCACCTTTCATGTCCACCTTTTATTTCTGCTGCTGGCAGAAGCTACAGATTGCATTTGGCTTGCTGGACCAGCCCCCTCTGCCCTCGTGAGCCACCCACACCTCATTTCTTACCACTAAGCTGTTCAACAGCCTGCAACCTTGAGCTGCAAAACACCCTTTTAAGTGTCCTGCTCTTAAAAGGCTGAGCAGCAAGCCCGGTGCTTTCCCAGGAACATAATGCACTGGCCAGGCTGATGTTAACATGTTTATTACATACAGAACAGATATGGTTTGTTGTTGATAGCATAGGGGACAAAGCATGGGAACATATTCATACAGCAGGCTCTTTACAGAATGCCATCTTCAGACCAAACAGCGGAGTTTACAGGCCTTAAGACACTTTTTAAAATCCTTTTGTAACATACAAGATACTTTACATACATCACAGTGGAGATATGACAGGGAAGTGTGCTGAAGCCAGTCAGTTCTCACCTTGATGCCCAGCAGCCACCCAAGGCTGCAGGAGCTGCCAGCAGAGCCTGGGTCTCCCCCTTGGAGCTGCCCCTCTGGGCCATGTGCTTCTCTTGGAGGAAAACATGCACTGAGATGGAAAGGAACCTGGTGGTAGAGGCCCCAGACTGAATTTCTGGTGTTGCCAGGGCCCAGTGGGTGACAGGAGACAGTCCTGTCCCTTCAACTGCTCAAACCAGGTACAGAACAGTCAGAGGTATGAGTGTTGCAATTCTGACTTCCCTACAAAGGAGTTGACAGAGATAAGGAACTGCACTCTAGCAGAGCTTCTTTTCTTTCCCCCCCCCCCCCTTCAACCAGTCCAAATTCTGAAGTTTACCTGGCCCTAACTGATGAACTGTTACCTGACAGTGGAATCTGTGCTCTCAGTGTTGTATTTTGCACTCTGTGTTGGGATCCAAAGAGCTCTTCCTAACAGAAAGCACATGGGGAAAGTGAATGAGAAGCCTGGCATGGTCAGCAGTGCCCCAGTGAACTGTCCCTGGTGAAAGGTCCCCCACAGGCAGGTGGTGACTCCAGCTGTCCCTGAACCCAGTGCCAGCCACAGAGCCTGCCGTGCTGATTCCTGAAGGCTCCCTGTGGCTGGATTCCTCCCCTGGGGAGGGGAGGGGTAGGGTGGGTGTGTGTCACCAGCATCGCTCACAGGCAGCCTGAGGCCTCTGCTCACCAGAGATGGTGCTTGCCTCCTTGCAGGGGAAAAGTTTGCCCCAGCCTTTCCTGAACTGTGGATCCAAAAATCAGGAGAGATGCATCACCTGGGAATATGGCATCCCTGCAGCACACCAGGAGCTTTGTACCACCAGCCCTGGGAACAGCCTGGTCCATGGCAGCAAGCACAGGACACAGCTGGGAGCTTTCCAGGAGCTGAAGGTTCACCCAGCTGTCCCCATACTGTGACAAGGATGTCCCTGTGAACCCCGGGGTGCTGCACAGCTCAGGGAAGGAACAGCATGATCACAGGGAGCTTCCAAATTCATCACTAACAACTGTGACTTGCCCTAGTCCTGCACATTCAGAAGGGCGTGCTCAAGGGACAGGAAACTTGTCCTTGTGGGACAGGACTGTTTCTGCTGTCAGAAAGGGGGAACACACCATTGCATCTACATCTGGACCTGCCACATTCTGCACCTTGAGCTCAAAACCAGTTCTCCAGCCCCATTTTTTGCTGCTTTTGTAAGCAGGATGTATGCCTGCCACCGCCCAGCAGTGCTCACACTGCAAGGGCCATCACCACTTTTCTTAGGGGCTGTCAATTTTTTTCAGGAGTCAGAAATTTCAAGTTTTTTAAACTACTTAATAGCATGGTTAGTGTTAGGTAAAAGATGTTAGCTAAAAGATGCTTGGAAATCTGTCCTCAGTTCCTTTTTCTGTGTGACTTCAGGTGAGACACAGCCTTGACTGCACATGTCCAGTCTTTCCTCACTGGCAGCAGATCTGTTTTCCTGTGAAAACAGAGACCTCCTTCCAGCAGTTCCTGGGAAGGGGACACAGCCTTGGTCAAGGCAGTGTCAATGTGTTAATGCAGAACCCCCAGCAGATCACCACCATCTGCCCTCACCCGTGTTTTAAAAGCCCCCAAATGCACTGCAGAGATAACTTTCTCTGAACCTCTCAGACCCAACTCGGGAGTCCTTCACTGCCTGGCCTTTTTGGAAGGGGGAGTCAGGTGTTGTCTTTTCTGCTCTGAAGCAAGCAACGTTCCAGTACCCCTTTGCTACCACAGCCATGTGGCCTCCACAAACACCCACCTCCCACCTGAGCCCACCAAACCATCCTCTTGGGACACACACACACGACAGCTGAGACAGCAGCAGCAGAGGAGGGGACCTTCCCACTGCCAGGATGGAGGATGTGCACCCCACAGCAACGGTGCTGCTGCCTTCTCCAGCCCAGCAGCAGAAGGGCTGCCCCACCCATGACGCTCCTCGGACCTGGCTGCTCTCAGTCCACGGGGTGTTATTCTGTGCTTAAGGGTGGATAAGGTGGAGAGTCCACTGGTGAACTGGAAGGGCTTTCTGCTGGGGTGCTGAAGAAGTGATTCACCGTCAGTGCTTCGGCGGGGGATGCCTGGGGACACACTTCTTTCTCATGCAGGTGGGAGTGAGGTGACCTGCCCAAGAACCTGAGCCACCCCCCTCCAGCTGGGCAAAGGCTTCCCACAGTCCTGGCTCCAAGCTCACTTCATGATGCACTGCCATTTCTCTCCTCGTCAGATGCCAGCTCCAGAGCAGAACAACAACCCAACCGTGCCAAGAGTGCCCGGGCCCGCGATGAAAGCTGCGAGTCCAGAGGTTGGAGGGGTCCCAGTCTGAGGCAGGAGCTGCTGCAGTTTCCAGGGGCAGTTTCCAGCAGGAGTCACAATGCAGGCGTTCTGTATGTACATCTTGGCATTCAGGTGGGGAGGAGGGACACTTGGGTTGTGGGGAAGGAGGAATTCTCACTCAGGGATGTATGATACCTGCCACACAATAATGTGGCTCCGTTCAGCCTTGGAAAGTACTGGCTTCACCTGGGTGGCATCTCCTGCATTCTCCTCTGTCTCATCATCTTCCCCGTCCCCTGAAGAGAGAAAACGGAGTGAAAATGGCAAGAAAGAAAATCCCATAGTGCACTGTTCTGGAATACTCCAAAGAGGCCAATACCCCTGTTACAGTCCCAGCAGTCTGATAACAGACACTATAAACTGAGACCTGGAAGAAGTGACAGAAGAAACAATTACAGCAACACGATGCTTTTCTGCAGTCGGACTGCATGGATGGGACAAAGCAGCTCCAGCAGCAGCAAAACCCACCCTTCAGTTTTTACACCCAGAGCACCCTCAGCAGCAATCACAGGGTGATGCCAGGGGGGCAGAGTTTGGAGGCAGTGGCCCAGATGGCTTTGCTCTTCCCAGAGCCATTTGCACAGCCACGTGGTGTGGGAATGGATTCAGAATGTCACTGATAATGCCTTGAATTGATGCTTTAATGTTGTTTAAAATGTATGTTTACCTTTGCCATGTGTTCCCCTTCCCAGAATTCTCCATGTGTTTCCCCCCCCAGAATCCCCTGTCTCCTTCCCAGAAATCCTCGGTGTCTTCCCAAGACCCCTCTCTGTGGGGTCCACCTTGTTACCTGAAACCCCTTCCCCACCTGAATGTAAATTCCCTCATCCCTATTGGCCCACAGCCAGATTCCCTTCTTTCCCCTCACTGGAGGATTTGAACTCCCTCCAAGGTCTATAAAACCCCTGTTTTCTGAATAAAGCTCACTCTGTTTGCCCCCTCCCCAGGCTGTGTGGTCTCTGTGTCCTCTGCCCAGGGCTCAGGGTCCACGTGGCTGGGGGGAGCAGGGAGCACACCTTTCTCCTAGGTTCGTGGACTGAAAACCTAACCTGGAGGCTAAACCCATACCGCTGTGACCTCAGCACTACCAACACAACATCCAACGAGGCTCAAAATATATCCCAGCCGGGATAACGTGGCACTGCAGGCACGGGGCCGAGCTTGGCATCCTTGTGCTGTGCCAGGCAAATCCTCGCTCCCAGCCAGATGCAGCAGAACCAGCTGGTGGGGTGTCCCTGCTCCCCATGGTGGCAGCTCCGTGCCCACAGCCAGCACCCTCTCCCATCCAGGGGCTCCCACCAGGGCCACTCACCGATCCGGAAATCGATGTACCCTTCTCCTCCACTGAGCACCAGCACGTTCTTCAGCTTCTGCCCCTCGCTCTCGGTGGCCGCCGTGCTGGGGTTCTCCGAGGGGCTGTCCAGCACGCTCCCGTTCAGGGTGGCAAGGACATTGCCTGGGAGAGCACAGAGGTGCTGTCAGCGCCTCTGCTGAGCCCCCAGTTCACACACACAAACACACTGGGCCAGTTCCTTCTGCTGGTGAAATCTGGCAGTATGAACACAGATGTGTGAGCCACGGCAAGTGCCAGCCATGGCTTGGACCCATGTCTGCTGCAGACCAGCTCCAGCCTCTGCTACAGAAGGGAAGGTGGCACAAGCCCCTGCTACAGAAAGGATGGTGAGACAAGCCCCTTCTACAGAAGAGATGGTGGGACATGCCCCTGCTGCAGAAGGGATGGTGGGACATGCCCCTGCTGCAGAAGGGCTGTGCTCATCCTTACCAGGCACAGAGACGAAGAATTTGACAGCATCCCGGTGGCCATGGAAGCAGAGCTGTGCCTGGGCCATGGAGCAGTAGGGAATGAAGCTGCTGGCAGATTTGTCACTGGTGTCATCACCATACACGTGGATGACCCCGCCGGAGCGGCTGCCCTCTCCAGAGGTTGGTGAGGTCTTGTTGGCTGGGGAAAGGGAGGAGGAACATCATCAGTGATAGCTTTGAGTTCCCATTACAGAAGGGACTCAATCAAAGAGAAAACTCATGAGACATGAAGGAAAACCTTTAAAGGCACAGGTCTCTTAAAGGTCTTGTGTGAATGAGGTGATGGAGGAGACCACACCAGATTATACGGTCCCTCTCTTTTAGACTGGGGCAAGCTAGACTGGTGTCTCAGTGAAGGCCTCACCAGCAGTGCTTCTGTCCAGCCCACAGAAATCACATGCTATCCTAGTATCAACCCTGGTCTTTTGTACCTGGCAGGGTATTCAAAGGTGTTCACTGTTCCCAGAGACACCCAGGGCAGCTGGAGGAGAATTGCTGCTATTCTCTGGATTGGTGAAGTTGCTCAGTTTCCAAGTCAAGTCCTTTGCTCCTGCCCAGCTGTGAGCACACATGCTGCTGAAAGCAGCCTCTGGGTCTGGTGAAGCCTCTCAGCCCAGTCAAAGCCATCACAGAAGTGGAGTGAGATCCTTCCTCAGTTCTTGATTTAACCATGACACCAGAACATCAGTTAATCCAACAATGAACATCTGAAACATGTTCACCACCCACAGTTTCCAAGGATTTCAAGGGGAGCTCTGGGACCTGCATCCTTCATGTCTAAGCTCCAGGAAAGTGGAAGTTTCCACTCACCAAGCAACAGAGACCAGAGCTCAGAGCTCTGGACAGGAGATGCTTTCCCTCTGGATACACTCACATCAGTACAACAGGAACAGGACCAAAATCAGGCAGCTTTCACTTTTCTGTGAGGGAGCTTGTTTGCTTCATTAATTACATGTACTTCTGTATTTTGACTTGGGCTGTGTTTCAGTTATTAAGTGACTTGTCCAAAGGAGACCTTTCCCTATCAGGCTCAAGCAAGGATGGCAAGACAAGTCCAAATACTCTGATGGAAGAATGAGAATCAGTGTGTGTACAGGATCTGACTTTTTACTGCAACTAATACCAGATGCTTTAAAAGGAGGAGACGTGTGTTGATAATGCTTCTGGACAGCCATACAAATGTCTTTGAGTGGAAAAAAACCCCTTAATTTCTGACCCTGGAGAATTTGAACTCAGACCCTGCCTCAGCTGGCACAAACCCGAGCAGTTCTTCATGTTTATCAAGTCCTCTGGAGTTGAACATCTTGGCTGATCACTTGCAGCTGGCAGGTGCCACAGCACCTCCTGCCATTGGCCTGCAAGTGATGGGAGAAACACCCTTGGAGAAACAAGGATGGCCAAGGGACACCTTGGAAGAACATTCTACTCCTGCTTCCTGGAACCCTCCAACTGAACCTCTCTGGTCCCCACCTCAAACCTGGTGTACCACAGGAAGTGAACCACTGCTGAAGAATAAATTACTCTTAACACAAAAAACCTGAGATGGATGGGCAATGAGATGGAAAAAAATGTTTATAGCTATGGGAAATGAGGATATTTACATGACTGTCTCTGGCTGCTTTTCTCCAGTGTGACGGAAAATGAAAGACTGATGAGGACAAATGGATGGGAAGAGCTGAATGGCAGGATGGGAGGGTGGGGAGAGCGACTGTGAAGGGGGATGGGGGCAAAAGGAGTGAGAGCTGAGGAGAAGAGGCAGTGGACTTACCCCGGAGCCCGAGGAGTTGGCCTCGGTGGAGGACTACAGCTAGGCACAGGAGGGGAGTGGGGACACAGGGGGACACGGGCAGGCACAGGCAGGATGGGAGAGAAGAGAAAGGTCATTACTGGGAGGTAATTCAGGGAGCAACAGAAATAGTGAAAAAACCTCGAGAAACCACCACGGGAGCTCTGCTGAGTTCATACCTGCACTGCTCTTGCTTACAGGGACCAATGTGCTGCTACCTGAGATGGGAGAGGGATTGTGTCACAAGGATCCACTGCTACATTTCTGGTGAGCCCTTCCTGCTTACCACATTTTCACAGGAACACCCAAAGATAAAGCAGTTGGTTTACAGCAGGGAAAAAGCTTCACTCGGATTAAAGGCAGCAGCCTCAAGACAGAGTGGGCTTCAGAAGAGGGACTCAGAAATGAGACTGAGATTGCAATGCACAAAGAGGACTGTGGCACTGCCCTCCTGGTGTCAGCCCCAGGCACATCCAGTTCCACTGGACACCATCCCAGCCCTGACTTCCAGGAGGATTAGAAGAGGTTTGCTCCTTTTATACAAGAGCTATTTGCTTCTCAGCTTTCCTGTGAGCAGTGGTAAGAAACTGTAAATTTGACTGCTTTCTAATGAAAGCAATTGCAGTCAGCCTCAAATCCTACTCCCCCGTGGTAACCTGGAACAGACTGTCAAAATAAGGTGTTGACAGGTAGGTACAGAACAGGATTACTAAGAGCTTCAACTAAACTTCCAGCTCTGGAGATGCACCTATTTATTCCTACTGCTGGGTCCTCTCACCAGGCTGGATTCAGTGTAGGATAACAATTTCTACTTGACTGATAAAGCTGAGCCCTAATTTGAGTAAATGAAGCTTTTCTAAGGTCCGTTTCTGGCAAATACTGCTATGGAGACATTTACATGTCTATGCCAAAATGAAATTCCCAGGGACATCTTCCTGATGACTTCTCATCCCATGGCCTCCTTTTGAAGACCTACTACAACTCCCAAAGCTTTGTTTCTCCTGCTTTGCAGCAGCCACAGAATCAGTTCCTATCACTCTGCTCTGTCAAGGTCATGCTCTAAAAAGAAGACTGTGGGGATGGTAGAGATGCTCCCCCAGGGAGGAAATAACTTCAACTGCACTGAAAAGAGTAGAAACAAATACCTGTTTGGCTTTCAATAGGTTACAACCATTCAAGTGAACACTTAATTCCTTAATAAAGAAGAGTTACACCAAGCCCAGGGCTGCTCCTCCTTAGGGCTCTTCTCCCTGGACACAGCTACGCTCAAAGGGGTGTCAGACATTGGGAAAGCATCAGCCTGCCCAAAACACCCACCACGCTGCACAAATCACCCCCAAAAGCTTCTTTTTCCTGGAGGGGGGGGTGAGGCACTTACTCTCTGTGAGGGGAATGGAGATGACGACGCCGTTGCCGGTGCCCACCCAAAGGCGGTTGCCGGCGATGAGCAGGGCGGTGATGCGCACGAAGGAGAATCCCAGCTTGCCAGTGCCTAGGAAGCAACAATGAGAGTTGGGGAGTCAGTGAGGACCTTGGACAAGGTCTGCTCTGGGCAAATTCTGCTCTGCTCTCAGGCAGGAGCAGAGCATTTCCTGACAGGCCCCACTGCCTCACCCAGCATCTTGCTGACGTAAGGCTCGATGTCCACATCCTGCAGGTGCTGATGACTGTGGGCATGGTAGAGCCTCAGGGTGGAGTCCAGGCGGATGGACACCCACACTCCATCCCCGATCCATGCCAGCTGTCGCACCTGGCTCTCCCGCCGAGGGTGGGCGTCAAAGGATTTCTGCAACAGGTGAACCAACAGGAGCTCACAAAGGTTTGCCATCACCTCCACATATAGTCCACTTTCCCCAACTGAGATCCCTCGTTTGGGTTCCACAGCTCTTGGAGAAGATGTGTTAGTGCCAGCTGAGGCCAACAGTTTACTACAGTGCACACAAAGTCCCTCCCTTGAGAAGCTGCATGGCAGCTCTGCAGAGCTGATGGTCTTTGCAGACCAGTTCAGGAGCAGGAACATTTAGAAACCAAGGGCTTTCAGTGGACTTCATAGAAAAGCAAAACACACAACTCCAGGGTAAACTCCAGAGATCAAACTGCCTTGGCTCACTGATGTGAACTTAAGATCCAGCATTTCTTCTTCCCTCGACAGAATTATTTCAAGCACTCTCAGACAGATTTGTACCAACACCACTGTACTGAATTTCAACCAAAAGGCTCTGAGCATCATTTTTAGCTTAGGCCAGTAGGATCACGGGGTGTTGCTAAGTGTACTGTTCCTCTGTGCCACAATGCTCACAGATGAAGCCTCAGACCACACATGAAGGGTCACTGTAAAGCACACACCTGCATTCTGACAGTGTGTGGCCTCACAGACTCACTAGTAAAGGCAAAGAAAATGCTCAGTTTAGACTTGTCTAAAGAATTATGCTTTGCAAAGGGAGGAAGGAATAAATTCTCCTGGCAGGTTGGATCACCACATGACCCAGGCTGACGGTTTGGGTTCTGCAGTAAGCAATGACAACCCAAAGGTTCTGCATTTCCCACACTGCAGCAGAAAACAGCTGTAAGAATAAATACCACACAAGGCTGTGTATTCATTGACATGCATGTGCTCTCTTACCTCAATCTGCATTGTCTTTGGCTGAATAACATGGATTTTGTTCTTGTAGCCACACCAGACTCTATCGTAGACCACGGCCATGCAGCGGATCGAGTGGTGAGTGTGGCCGAGGTCCATCAGGTGGTAATTACTGAGATCCCACTGGCCATCTGAGGTGAAAAACAAGGTGGGAAGATGCATCTCCTCTGTGACATGGCAGTATACAACAGAATCCCCTACCCTTCCATGTATATTTGGATATACAGGCTTAGCTGGTACTCAAAGGCTCAGCTTGCTTTTGTCTGTGACCTTCCCAGGACTCCACACTCCTGCCTCAGGCACAGTCTGACACTGAGGTAACCATAAAGTTTACTTTGGTGTCTAAAAGCACTCCAAATCAGGCTAATTTAAACATCCTTTGTTGCAATGAAGCAAGGAGGCTCCTCTACCAAGTACAAGACCAGCAGGAAAAGAAGACAGCTGAACAAGACTACGCAGAAACTTAAAAGAAAATGGCCCATAGAGTCCTTGTGAGGATTCCTCATATCACACAATGTAATTCCCTCCAAGTGTCAAACCCAGGATAAGGAATCAGATCTCCCTTCTCTCACTCTTATTTCTAACTAATCAGGCAGGTATTGTGTCCTTCACAGACAGGCAGTGTCTCTGTCATGAAGCTTTATCTTATTTCTGATGGGAACAATTTTGATGTGTCAATGAGCTTGAGCTCACGACAAAGGCTGAATCAAAATCTGAATTGCACAAACCCTGAAATCTCTATATTTCACCTTCCCAAATGAACTGCTACTCAATGAATAACTAAGCTCCTTATAAGCCAGTATTAGTCACAGTTAGCAAATTCCCATGTGCTGCCAGGTATGAACACAGCTAAGAAACTGCTCAAGCCATAGGGAAACAAAACCCCCAGAAGTGAAAACCCCCCAGAAACTGGATTTACCAAGTGTGCCACAAACAACTGCACAGCACATGTATTTCTAAAAGTGTCACATTTACTCCAGCTGTGCTACACAGCCCATAATACACGTTTTTGCTCAGAAAAGCTCAGGAAATGGTGTCAGTATACACCTGAGGTGGTTTAGGATAGCAATTACGTGTATAAAAGCTTTGTGTTCTAGCTCTGTTTGTACTCTGGCAGCCAGCACCTTTCCTTCTCTCCTTGGAAGAGCATTTAATCCACTGCTACACTTCCAGCCAAATTTTGTCCTCTCTGTTACATTGATTCTTACCTTCTCCTCGGTGAAATATGGCTAGTGTTCCATCTGCCAGAGCCACCAGGACCCTCCCTTTCACATGCCTGAAATCACAGGTTAGTAAATACTTACAAAAGCCTGTAGAAGTGAGTGACTAATAAACCCTTCCATACATTTATGTTGTCTCTACAATTCCCAGTCAGTTTAGCACTTGCAGGAACACCCTGCAAGAGGTCCCACCTTCACTGCAGTAAGATCATCCCTACATTTTATGTTGAGGAAATTCTTCTTCACAATACAAACCCCATCAATTTCAAAAAATTCCCCTTAGTTCACTTCTAAGTGAAATGTTGCCTTTTTATTCCCCACTTTTTTCCTTCTGATGCTGCTCGTCATTCATTCACTAAATTGGGTCAGGGCTGCAGTTAAGCAGGAAAATGGGTCAGTATGAGGCTTACCCATAACAAAAACCTTGGGAAACTTCCCTCACAAATCAAGGCACTTGGGAGACCAAAGAAAAAGTTGTGGCTGCCACATCCCTGGAATTCTTCAAGGCCAGGAATGTGGACAGGGCTTGGAGTAACCTGGCCCGTGGCAGGAAGTTGGAACAAGAGGACCTTTAAAGTCCCTTCCAACCCAAACCATTCTGTGATTCTGTGACTCTATGACAAAGAGCTGCTGCCACTCCCTAAAGTATCACTCAAGGCCCTCAACCTTCTCCTCCAGGTCCCCTGGAATGCACACTTACACCAGGCTCAGCACAGAGTCCTTCAGCTTTATTGAGTGCAAACACTTCTTCCAGTTGGACACAGCCGAGTGCACGTAAAGCCTGTGAGAGAGGACAAATTGGGGAGGGTTAACAGCACAACCCACACCTTCAGCCTGACCAGGCTGGAACCTTTTCTTCTGGTGGGCAAAGGTGGAAGTGAGGAGAGAAAGTGAGGCTACAACTCTGAGCCGACAGTGAGCTGAGCAACGAAATGAGGAACGAAAACCTTCTCCAGAAACAAGCAGTGAACAAAAGATGAGTGGACATGAAAAACAGAGCCCAGAGCAAGGAGAGGACAGAGCTGTGCCACCCGAGGGGAACCCACCAGCCGTTCTGAGCTCCCAGCCACATGGTGGGGGCGGCACTGGTGCAGGTGCCCGCAGCATCCCCGCTCGGTTCCGCGTCCGGCAGCGCCGCGCTGGGCTCCACCTTCTGCTGCCCGTTCTCCCTGCAGAGGCAACAGGACAGCATTAGGGGTTTAGCAGTAGCAGGGCACAGGATGCCCACCCAGGCCCCCACCCTGGCACTCCCAGGCAGGTATGGGCCCTTGCAGGCACAAATCCCTTCCTGCCCTTTGGTGGGTTTTAATTGCAAATCTGCAATTTGCAACATTTCCCTTCCTGCCCTTTGGTGGGTTTTAATTGCAAATCTGCAATTTGCAACATTTCCTTCCTCCGTGCATACAAACAACAAGTACTTCAAACCTGCAGACCCCCACTGAGTGTTCAGAAGGACTATTGCACAAATAATATTCCCTCTGTTAATGTCCAACTTCAACAGAAACAACTTAGAGCAACTTGGGCATTCAGGAACAATCTGTATCCAACACTTTCACTCTGCTCCTCAGGCCATCACATCAGGCTTGTTTGTCTTAAGGATCTTTGGGTGGTGAATATGTTTTCTTGGTTACTTTTACAGCACATCAGAGCTACCACTAGAATAAATCAATCACCATTCTTCCACACAGACCAGCAAGCTCCTTCAGTAAGAGCAAGAGATGTACATGTTCTTTAGAAGATGTACCTTAACTGCAGAGCTATATTCACAGTGAGAGGACAAATATTTACACTTTAAACAGCCTGCCCTGCCGCAGGCTGAGCCATGCTTATTCTCATTCCATTTCTTTCCCTCCCATCAGCCCATCTGCAACCTCGCTCCAGCACAGAACCGGGAGAAGTCCGACACTCTGTCAGAAGATGAGGCTGCTCCTCTTACCACAACTCTTACAAACCCAGAGCTGAGCAGGCCCTGAGCCAGCAGGCTGGCCCTGGCCATGGCCCACCCACCCGCTCTGCCGTGGCACAGGGGCCGGGCCGGGGTCAGTGAACACGTGCTCGGTGAGGGGTCCCGGCCGCGCCCGCGCCGGCTCTGCCTCGCCCGCGCCGCCCTCCGGCACCTCCATGGCCTCTGTTGCCTCCTCAGTGGACTGGGACTGGTTGATCTTCCCATTGCAGACAGGAGCCACCTCACCTGGAAGACAATGGGCATGCGGGAGAACGAGCTGGTGAGTTAACTAGACTTGTCCTGGTTATAGTACCAGGATCTGTCTGTCACTGGGTGGGGGTGGATTCTAAACCCTCTGTGTCATTTTGCTCATGAACTGCTCACCATGGACCATTGGCAGCAGCTGCCCAGGGCACACCCCACCCCTCAGGGCACAGGGGGGCGTTTAGGAACTTCTGTGGGATAAGGAAGTTTTCCTGTCTTCACACCAATGACTCAGGTGTGAGAACTCCCCTCCGGGGAGCCACCAGCACCTTCACACCCACCTGCAGGGTCATGTCTGCTCAGGGGCCATCAGGGATGCCAAAAATATGCCATTATTCACCTCACAGAGTAAATCAGCCACTGTGAAACTCCCCACCCAGGGGGAGGGACTGGGTGTTCCCATCTGAGCCCAAGCAGAGATAAGTTGGGGTTGTGGGACTGGGAGCTCTCTTCAGATCCAGAGGAGGAGCAGAGCCTCGACTGGACTGAGACTGCCACCAGACTGCAACCATCATTGTCACCAGCAGGCTTCTTCCTTTCCTCTTACTTTGAACTCAGGGGGCCCACGTGGTGCTCAGCACAGGGGTTGGTGAGCTCCATCCTGCTCCTGCCCTGCTGTGCTGGACATCTGTTTTTGTGGCACAAATGAATTTTCCTTCTGTATCAGTCTATTCTGTGATCTTTTCTTAAATTGTTATTCTGACTTGCAATCCCATTCTGAGTTGGATTCATTTCCCCTGCCAGTTTAGCTCTAAACCAGCACAAGGCTATAGTCAATTCTTTAATTTATCTTCCCTTGCCAAACTCAACCAAGGCCAGAGCCTGTGCCACAGCTCATCCAGCATCTTCTGGCTGGGTGGGGAACAGAGACTATTTTAAGGTGAGGCACAGTCTGTGACTAGCACAGCACCAGAGGGTCACTGCTGTCACTGCAGTAGGGAGTCAGCAAGGGCAGCAGTAGGCTTTACACATGAGCTTCATTGGCTTCCCGAGGCTCAGGGGAGAAAGCAATGAGAACAGCAGCCACTGTAGCAAGGCAAACACCTCACCTGTCCACAATACTCTGCTGTGTGACCCCTGCAACCAGGCTGCAAGAGGTGAATCAGAGACAAAAGGAGGGCTCTAAGGACAAACATACTAAAAGGGCCTCTGGTCCTCCTGTACCACATTATGAAACTCCTGCAGGTTTCTTAAGCGTTTAACTCGGGGACAGGAGGATGTACTGTAACACCACAAGCTCATACAGGACTAGCTGTAAGTGAGCTGTCACTAAGTTTTATGGCCCAGAACTCACTCTGCCCCTTGTCCAGCACAGGAGTGTCCCCACGTGAGGAGCAATTGCTGCGTGGCACGTTGCAGCGGGTGGCACAGCCCACCAGTGTGATCCCTGCCAGGACTCCGTCTGCTCCCGCCGACTCCTCAGCACTCACATCCCCCTCCAGGAAGATCTCTCCAGGGGGATAGTCACTCTCACTGGCAGCTGAAGGGCACAGAACACATTCTCTTGTAAACCAAGCTGTCACTGCTAATTTGAGGTAGCTGTACTCCCGAGGTCGCCCCAGTGATGGGAGATGCTGACCCTTGGGGTTCACCATCCCGGGGAGGCACCACAGCTTCCAGCAGCACCATGGCTGATCCCTCCATCCCTGACATCGGCATCCAGGGCAGGTGCAGAGCCCTCCCAAACTCAGGCAAGGCTCACTCCTGCTCCCAAAAAACCAGCCTTTGTGTGCCAAAGGAGCAATGTGCAGAACACTCAACAGGGAGGAATTTCCACAACAGGGAGGCAAGATGTGGGTTATGGTTTTTGGAGGGCACAACAGGGCCGAAGGATTGGCTCCCTGGTGAGGGCATCTGTGACCCTGTGCAGACCCCAGCTTGGGCCCCACTCACCAGGAATGCTGGAGATGCAGAGCACGTGAGCGTTGCAGACAGTGAACTGGTCCACCACGGTGCCAGGTTGGTTGGCATCGATGATCACGACTTTGCTGGTGGACAGTGTGCTCGTGAGGATCCAGACACGGCTGGATGTGGCATCCATCTCATGGAGCTCCTTTGCCTTTGGGAGGGCAAACACATGAGCACAGTCAGCTCTCCTCCTGGATCAGCCTGAGCCTAGCAGTGCTTGGCAACATTTACATATCATCTATATTAATTATCTATTCTATTCTATAGAATATTTATTTTCTATTTGATGTATTTGTACATTAATTTATATTTTAATTTTTATTAATCTAATTTCACTCATATTGCTGTACTAGTATCCAGAGCACTAGACAAAGAGCCTGTCTGGCTCCTTAGGGCAAGAGGAATTTGGCCACTAATTTTTCTGTTGACAAGTCTGGCTAATATGTCACTGAATATTCCTTCAACCAGAACACCATGAGGCTGGGAATGCACCCTGCTGATCATCTGAAGCAAGCTGGTCTCAGAACAGTCTAGGACAGCGTGTAAGACAGATGTGGAGAAAAATCCCACAAACTAGAGAGGAAAAAATGTTGAATTATTATCTGCAAATTACAGCTTGCTTCTTTTAAAAAATAAAAGAATTGAAACCTACTTAAGTGTATCAAAAACCAGAACTGGATTAAATCCCAAGAACTTCAACTTCTGGCCCAAACGGACTCAGACTTCACGTCTCTGTTCTTTTAACAAAGCTTTGTCTGAACCTTTTTTTTTTTATTATTTACAATGGTGATGTCTCCATAATCTTCCCACCTACCTCACCAAGCACTTATTACCCTTATTACTAGAATTTTTCTTCAAAACTCCAAATGTTCAAAAGCAGAAGTTGGAAAACTTTATCCTGGATGTTTTGCCCCAAATCACACAGAAAGTCACAGAAGAGCCAGAAACACCAGAGCCCTGCCCCACAAGCACAAGGCAGAGCATTTTATGGCATAGTCTGAAGGTACTGAGAGAAGGGCCATGGCAGGAATGGAATGAGAAAAAAATATTAGAGGGAAAAACATCCCTTTTCTTTTCTGACCTTTTTCTTCTCAGGAGATGTATGGTTACTTTTGTTGTTCTCGCCTTCCACTTCCCTATCACAGGTGAGTGGATCACGGCCAGGATCCAATTTCTGCCCATTCCCAGGCTCCTGCTCCAAAGGTCTCCATCCTGAGAGATTGACTCCAGCTGCACACCACAGCTAGGGAACAGAAGCAGGAGGCTGAACTGAGAATTCTGCAGGCTCAGGGTCTCTTTGAATGTAGGCATCCTTGTGGAGAACTGTCAAATATCTAAAACATTGAGTTGGAAACACCAGTTCTTGCTGATGTCTAATAGAAGACAGTCCAGTTTGATGGAGGTAAGAGAGGATTTCTGTACCCTGCAAAAATCACTGCTTTTTAATAAATGTGACTAAAAGAGTTAAAGAAAATAATAAATCAGGTGTGTAACTGAAAACAGGTTTCTGCAATGTCCTCAGTTCTTGCAGCTCTGGGGTTCCCAGGTCACTGCAGCAAAGCCAGCTGGGACATGGCAGATGTTGAATTGGTTCAAACTGAGAGTGGGCAGGGTTAGGTGGGATATTGGGAAGGAATCCCTCCCTGGGAGGGTGGGCAGGCCCTGGCACACGGTGCCCAGAGAAGCTGTGGCTGCCCCATCCCTGTGTGAAAAAACCAGTCTGCTGGTTTAGCTTCCACATAACCAGTGGGGAGTAGAAACAACTCACTGCCTGTCTTCTGAAATCAAACCCAGCTATACCTCCTGTGAGTTGTTTCCAGGGAGCGTTTTAGGAGAACACAACTGCAGAAACAAATACTGGATTTATCCAAAACCATAAAGGAAAGATGATGCACAGAACATTATGCAAAGATCACATCAACCTTCTAGAAACAACAGAATAAGAATTTTCTTACAACTTAATCCTCAGGATGACTTCTAAAGATCACCTCTGAATGTAATCCTGACAAAGTGGCTATTTCAAAACAGTTACTTCAGGTAACTGTGCTACCTGCAGAGACAATCACCTATTCCCACCTGCAATTTCACTCAAACCATCATGGCACTGATAGACACAGCTTCACAAAATTCTACTCCAGATAATACTGACCTGTCACCAGTGAATCCCGGTCAGTGCAGAATCTCAAAAGTGATGAAATGCAGTTTTACTTTCATCTGCTCATTTTTATGAATGTTTATATTGTTTTGTATTACACCCAAAGGAGCCTCAGCAAAAGCCTTAGAAGCAGAAAATGTTGCTGTCATTGATGAGTTGTCTCAAAAAAGCAAAATATGTCAGACAGCAGCATGAGACCTGGCAACCAGAACCAGCTGAGAACTGTGTCCTTAAAATACTTCTCCCAACATCCACTGGAAACCACCACTTGAGAAAAAGAAGTGGAAGATAGAATTTGAAAGATATGGTGTCAAAAAAAATGCAGATTGGTGTGGAAATTGCAGGTTTAGCGACTGAAATTCTTTGCTTCCTTCATATCCCCTTTCTGGACTGCATGGTAGGCAGGCACAACATACCTTCATGGTTGGGTCCTTCTCCACTAGCGGGCGACAATACACAGGCACGGGGACGTTCTTCATGCGAGTGTCCTCCTGACCACCATTGGGACTCAGCTGGGGGGAGAGAAGAGGAAAACGACAGTATAAAGCTGCAAACACCAGGGTATGGCAAGGGAGGTGTGATCAGTGTGGCAGGACTGATCAGAGGGGGCTGCTGCTGAGGCTTCCTGTCACATCCTTTGGGAAACAGAGTCCCCGTGGGCAGGGGAGCAGCCCACCCAAGAGACCATCTCACTGTCTTCAGTACCCCAGTGATGGCCAGCAGAGGTTACCCATCACCCTGCTGGTGGAGACAGGATGCTCCCTGCAAAGAGTCAGGACACTGGAATTGCTTTCAGTTGTGACTGTTGGGCTTGATGATCTTGAAGGTCTTCTCCAGATTTCATGATTCTATGATCCTATGTGCTGAACCTCATCCACTTTCAAGGCATGCTGCAAGGCTCCTCTCTTCCAGGGAGGTCTCTGACCAGTTAAATGAGTCATAGGCCAACAAATGAGGCTGATGATGTTTGATTTTGTGTCACTGGTGGGGAGAAGTGAGTGATTTGTTTTTCATACCAGATGAATGTTAAAGTTCTCTGAGTATGAATGAAATAACCACTGTCTAAGTCCAATTATAACTGGGCATAACAGGTTTAGGGCAGTGTTCTGGTTATAGTAGCCATGACTGTCACTGGGTGGGTGTGGATTCTAAACCCTCTGTGTCATTTTGCTCATGAACTGCTCACCATGGACCATTGGCAGCAGCTGCCCAGGGCACACCCCACCCCTCAGCCTACAAGATGTGTTTTTAGGAACTTCTGTGGGATAAGGAAGTTTTCCTGTCTTCACACCTATGACTCAGGTGTGAGAACTCCTCTCCGGGGAGCCAGCAGCACCTTCACACCCACCTGAGGGGTCATGTCTGCTCAGAGGCCAGCAGGGATGCCAAAAATATGCCATTATTCACATCACAGAGTAAATCCCCCATTGTGAAACTCCCCATCCTGGGGGTGGGACTGGGTGTTCCCATCTGAGCCCAAGCAGAGATAAGCTTGGGGTTTTGGGACTGGGATCTCTCTTCAGATCCAGAGGAGGAGCAGAGCCTTGACTGGACTGGGACTGCCCCCAGACTGGAACCATCATTTTCACCAGCAGGTTTCTTCCTTTTTCTTACTTTGAACTCAGGGGGCCCACGTGGTGCTCAGCACAGGGGTTGGTGAGCTCCATCCTGTTCGTGCCCCACTGTGCTGGGCTGCACATCTGGTGCTTTTGTGGCACAAACGAATTTTTCCTTCTGTCTCAGTGTATTTTGTGACCTTTTATGAAATTGCTATTCTGACTTGCAATCCCATTCTGAGTTGGATTCACTTCCCCTGCCGGTTTAACTCTAAACCAGCACAAGGCAGGTACTTCCAGTACCATCACGCAGAGGAATGCCCTTCCATCTACTTTGGAGATACAGACAACATTGATCCGACCTGTGCCTGTGGCTGACACACAAACCAACCCTCCTAATTAATGACTGTAGCCCAGGGTGTGGTCCTTACCTGCTTGTACTTGGCGGGGAGGCTCCAGCCACAGGCCTGCAGCCTCCCGTCGTCGTTGCGCACGTGCTCGCGCACCTGCCGGTACTGCTCGCGCTTCTGCTCCCGGCGCGCCGAGGACGTGCAGTCCCTGCAGGGACAAGCACAGTGTCACCTCCTGTTACGGGTTTCTGCAACTGAATTTTAGTAGAAGGGGGGGCTTCCAGGATGGTTTCTGGTAGAAGCTGCCAGAAGCTCCCCCTGTGCTGTGGAGACAATGACAGCCAGGGCCAGGAGGGACTTCCTGCTGGTGGACAGAGTTGAGCCAATTATGAATCACAATCACAGCTCTGGGATAACATAGTTAAGAATTCAGGAGTGTTGGGCAGTTGAAAAAAATTCCAGCCATGAGATAACAACACAGAGACCAAGGTGGGAGCAGGAGGAGGCAAAGGAGGGACCCCACACTGGAGCAGGGGGGGAAGGACTGAAAGCTATTTCCCCCCCACCTCTCCCTGAAGCCCGTGGAGATCCATCAGGGTGCACAGACCCCCCTGCAGCCCCTGGAGGAGCAGGTGGATGCAGAAGGAGCTGTTGCCCTGTGGGAGACCCAGAATGGAGAGAGAGCCTGGAAGAGACTCATGGCCATGACTCCTGGAGAAGGAGACCCACCTGGAGCAGGTTTTCCCCCAGTAGAAGTGTTGCCCAGGGGTTGGACTCACGTTGGAGAGCAGGGGAGCAGGGGAAGGACTCAGAGCTGTGGCCCCCCTGCAGCCCGTGGGCAGGACCGTGGGGGAGCAGGTTGTCCCCCTGCAGCCCACGGAGCCCATCGGGGGGCAGAGACCCGACTGCCCCCCATGGAGTGACCCCCAGGACAAGAGCAATGGCAGCAACAACAACTGCAAACCCCCATTCCCTGCTCCCTGGAACTGCTGGAGGGAGGGAGGAGTGGGAGGAGAGGGGTGTTCTTGGGACGGATTTATTTCTTACTTTTTAGTTTTAGTACTTTTTGTTTTAGTTCTTATCTTGTTAGTAATAAGTTTAAGTATTTAGCCCCTCTGAGTTTGCTTTGCCATTATCTTTCAGTTGTTTTTTGCCTTTTCTCCTTTTTGCTTTCCCTCTGGGAGGTTTCAGTGGAGACCAGGTGAAAACCACCACACCTCCCCACCCATGGGCAAGGGCAGAGGGTGCCCACAGTGGGGAGGGCACACTCAGCAACCCAAGATGCAGGGACTGAGAGAGAGGATGGCTCTGCTGAGGGGCAGGCATGGGGAGACCATCACCCTGTCACCCGAGCAATGTGGCGGGACAAGTCATTGCCATCACCACTTCTAATGTTCCAAGAGCCCTTTGGAAACAGCCAATCACCCTTCCCCATGAATCTAGGAGGTCACAGCAATTTTTGCTGAGCTGCTACAATTTACTGATCTCATGTTTCCACCAGGAAGGCATTTTGAGTTCTTCCCCTCCTCATTACAGACCATTATGGGTTTTTCTGTCCATTATTAGGCTTTCTGTGCTGACAAGGAAAATGAGCACTTACTGCTGGTTCCAGCAGAACAACTCAGGCTTTGCACTAGCAAAGGCCAAACCAAAAATTGATCCGTAAGCTTTTAGACATGTTTTAATGTAAACAAAGGCTGCCTGCATGTCAGCTTCAGCTCTCAACAGGTTTTTAAAGTATCATTCTGAGATACAAACAACATCAGCACAAAAATCAAATCCAAACCAAAACTCCCTACTCACACACACACATAACAACATATTTACTTAAAACAAAACCAACATGCCACTGAAACAAAAGACTTCCCTGCACATCCTTCCTCCCCCTGGGAGAGAAAGAGAGCACAAGCAGCTCTGCCAGAGTGCAGTCCCAGTGTGTAAGGCACTGCCAGGAGAAATTCAGACACCACTGCATGACTATGAGATGCTATCAGAGAAAAAAATAGAATAAAGGCAGTGGGTATCTATAGGGTACAAATTTATCCTTCTAAAACAATCACTCCTCTCCTGAGGTAACGTCTTCTCAACAAACCCTTCTTACTGCAGAACTTACCCTACTTTACCAACACATTCTCTAAAGTCCTTCCAAAAAATCACACCATCATGAAACCCACAACCTCACAATGGCAGAACACATGAAGCCATGTAAGTACAGAAGAGTTTTCTCCCTTTGTGTCAGAGACACAAAGAATTGTGGTAAGACTGCAGCAGCAACACCTACAGGCTCATTTTTAGCATGGCTGAGATGAAAACCTAATACTGTATCTTCAATGTTCTGTGGAGAGAACTCCTTGTCAAAAGTGCTGGGCACACATCCCCTCCCTTTGACCCAATGTTGCCATCACATTTCACCACAAAAACCCTGCTCCATCCCTTTGGCCCAACGCTGCCATCACACTCCACACAAAACCCCTGCTCCATCCCATCCCAGTCTGCAAACATGAGTGCAGAACTAATCTGAGGCCAACTCAAGCCCCCAGTGGTCCCTGCCGAGATGATCCATCATGGCCTTGAAAGCCACGGCCAAAATTTGTTTGGGAGGACACACTTTGCTGAGCCCATCCACTCAGATGAGTGAGAGCTCGGGGAGATAAACCACAGGTGACAGAGACACACCAACATCACAGAGCTTCTGGAGCAGAAGACAGCTTATTTTGAGAGGAGCTGCAGGGGGACGTGGCCTGGCAGGTGACTCACTCGTCAGGGAAGAACTCGAGGGTGCGGCTGCCGGAGGAGATCTGGCACATGGTGTGGCTGCGGCGCTGGCTGAACCCTGCTGTGGTGGGGGACTTGTAGTGGATGTTCACAGAGGGGTAGGTCCGCTTGGCCGGGGGGGGACTGGAGGATGAGCTGAACAGGCGGCTGAAGCTGAGGGCAGAAAAAGGTCAGCAAGTAAGAGAGAAGGTGCCTGGAGAGGCAGAGACACCATGGATGCACCAAAGGGGAAGCAAGAGACACAGGGTCATGGACTTCCCTATGTCCTGGTTTTAGTAACCAGGATCAGTTGTCACTGGGTGGGGGTGGATTGTAAACCCTCTATGCCATTCTTTCCCACAAACTGCTCACAATGGCACATTAGCTGTAATTATCTGAGGCACACCCCACCCCTCAGGCTACAAACTGGGNACTGCCACCAGATTGCAACCATCACTTTCACCAGCAGGTACTTTGTTTTCTTTTTACTTTGAACTCGGGGAGGGGCCACGTGGTGCTCAGCTCAGAGTTGGTGAGCTCCACTCTGCTCGTGCCCCACTGTGTCGGGCTGTACATCTGGTGTTTTTCTTGGCACAAATTTCCTTTTCTGTTTCAGTGTATTTTTGTGATCTTTTAATAAATTGTTATTCTGACTTGCAATCCCATTCTGAGTTGGATTCATTTCTCCTACTGGTTTAACTCTAAACCAGCACACCCTACTTCAAACCCAGAGGTCCATCCTCAGGTTGATTGGCATGAGGTGTTTTTAGCTGCCAGAAACAGACATTTTCTGAAAACAGCCCTTCACTACAGGTGACTGTGAGTGTAGGAGTGTTTCCACTCTGGGATACTCATGAACTTTTTCAGCTTGTAAAACAAAGCCAACGTGGATGTTCAGATCTCATTTTAATCTCACTAAGGACAAAGGAAGCCCTTGACGGTAAAAGGATTCCGCTGATGACACTTTCATCTGACATTTCATTAATGTCAAAGTCTGCTAAGTTGCTGTCTAAAGTGGAAATGGCAACACTCCCCCTTTTCTTAATCCTGCACAAACCACCAAAGAACTTACAACTGCCAAATGGTGGATTTCTTCTTCTCCTGGACAGACGGGTGCTCACGGGAAGCTCTGAGGACAAACATAACACAAGCAACTTAATTTCAGCATCTTTACCCAAGCTTCTGCCAAGCAGCAGGTCATTTCCACCAAGGAAGCCGTGTCAAAAGTCAGAATTCATTCTAATGTCTTTCAAAACACTCCAGAGAAAGGGACATGCACTGGTCTTCAGTGCAAGCACACCCAAACACTTGAAGTTTCAACGTTGACATGAAGTGCAGGCTGTTCAGTGTGAAGTTCTATCGATTCCCTGTAACACTGTCACTGCTGCAGCCAGTCTGGGGACTACAGAGCCCAACATTCCAGTCACTTCAAGCCACGGCCTTTAGAGTTCATTAATTAGGAGCAATACCCCTGCCTGGAGCTTCTCCCAGCTTAATTAGCAAACAAGAAACCAACAAGACAAACAACCCCCCGGTGTCTCCAAATAAAGGTAGCAACACGAGATTTGCAGCCCAGGTTCAGGAACAACCATTGGGTATTAGAAGTTTGGAAAACTTCCAGCACTTCTCAACCCCTGCGTTGGTAGGGGTTGACACAAGGTCAGATTCTGTCCTAAATAGGGACGTTGCACTACACCCAGCCTCACCTGATCATCTCTGTCCACCTGACAGCCTCCTGGAGCTCCATCAGCCTCTCCTTGTACTGGTTGCGCTCCATGAGGACCCGGGCCATCTCCACGCGGGTGAAGCGGCGGCGCTGGGCGATGGGAATGCTGTCCTGCAGAGGGGAGGAGCACTGCTTCAGCCAACAAAAGATGGAATGGGACTGAGGTTAGTATAGGGCAAGTCAGGAGACAGACATGTATTTGTTAGTTCTTCTCCTGTCCTTCTTAATCACCCTCCAATTCCCCCATAGAAGGTGCTAGTTCTGGACAGTGAGCTCCAAACTACAGCCCACGGACCTCTGGGTGTTCTGCAAAGCCATGGAAAGTGGAATGAGGATCACCCCCACACGCAGCCCTCACCCACACCCCCCACCCAGGGACTATTGCCAGCACGATGCTTTCATAGTCTACAAGGAGTGATGGGAATTGACAGTGGTCCGTTGGTCCAGAAGTTTGGAAATAAAAGGTTTAATCCATTAGCAAAGCCAGTCACAAGCAGCAGGGAGCACCACATAATGCCATCTGTCCCCTCAGGAGGACTGGAAGAGGAGGTGTTCTGTTAGTACAGATAAAGGTAGCACACAGGAAACTAAGGAAAGGTCTTTTCCTCTTTGGTGGCACAACTTGACCTTCCAATGAGGGCACAGGCAGCTTTGGGTTGGGAACAACAGGAAGGAGATTCTGTTTGTCTCTTTTGAAGAATGGAACATGAGAACAATGTGGCTAAGTTGGGGAAAATATCTGCCTAAAAAAAGACTGTAAGGATTTTGGGAACTCATTAGTAGAAAGTGGCACTGGGTTGTGCTAGAGTGTGCCAGCTCAGCCTGGCTGGTGAGTGCTGCTGAGAGCTGGAATAGCTCTTCTTACCAATTCATTACTAATCAAATTAACCAGTTCCATCTCCAGCCTCCCCGGACTTTGAATCAAACCATATGACCAGTCAAAACAAGAACCGTATCAATGAAATTTCCCAATTATTTTTAAAATTTAAAACAGACCTCCTGTTAGTTCAGCTGCAAACAAATCCAGCTCTTGGCAGCAGCTCACAAGCACAACTTGAAAATGTTTCCATCTACCTGAATTCTCAACAGACCAAGTTCACCCCAATTAAGTCAAGAGATTTAGGCTAGAACTGAACCTCCTCTGATACCTTGTACAAATAAGAAGACAGTAACATTGATAAGCAGTGAATCAAACTCCCTGTCCTAGCAGAGACATTTACAAGGAAAATCTCTCTTACTGCTTGGTTTGCCTTTTTTTTGGCTACACTTGGTCTTTGTTGAACTGCCTCTACCCCAGCCAAAACAGTTTGAAGAGCTGTGCTAGAACAGCCCATGAGTCTTCTCTGCCTGTATTCTGTAACAGGCTTATGGAAAAGAATTAACAAGAAAAACAGTGTCACAGCACCAAGACAAGGTGGCAGTCGGTGCTGCAAGGCTGGCTCGTGTAACCCAAATTTCAGTGCACAATGTCCTTGTGGCTACAGCTTCACTGCCAGCACAGGGACAGGCTCTTCTGGAGAAGCCTGACAGGCACAACACCCCCAGAGGAACCCCACTGCACACTGGACTGTCATTCCAAATGAGCAGAAGCAGTTGGGATGGGACAGTGCTGAGCAGGGCACTGCTCTAGCAGTGGGCTGCAGAGACCACCCCCTGCACCGCAGTGCTACCACCGGGCCGGCCAAATTCAACTCCAAGTTGTATGAAGATGTTCCTCATGGGCATCAGCCACAACCCATTCAGCAGCCTTGCCCTCATCACCAACAAGGGCACACCAATCTGCAGCCCAGGACTCAGACACATGAAGCAATGTAGGTAAGTACATCAACCCCCTTTCCCCGCAGGCATTTTAGTAATGTCATATACCAATTCTGTACAGAGATAGCTGCTTACATCCTCCACCTCCTCTTTGGGGTCTCGTCGGGCAACGATGGCTTCAGATTTCACTCTAGGGAACAGGAAGAAAGGGATCAAACCAGCAAGTGACACCATGGCTGGCCCTGAGAAGGTCTGGGAAAAGAACCAGCTAAGGGAAGGTTTGGCTACAATCCATCCCAAGGGAGTGATGTCAACCCACGTGTACCGAGTGTACAAACTATGAGATGCTTCTGTGGTATTTTGCCTCCCTCTTGCAGTGTGGTGCTCTGAACAGCCTCACCAACAGCACTCACTGCCTTCAAACATTTGCATCAAAATACTGACCACTGAACGGTCCACTCAGTTACTATTTTTGACCCATAACTGATGTTCAATTGTTTGATGAGAACATGGGAAAACTGAGCCATTATCAGCAGGGAAAATGCTGGCTTAAGTGCTTCTTCTGGGCTGCTTCTAGCTTCAGTGGCATTCTGTGATTCTGTGTGATTCAATGCAGTGCAAAAAGCCCCGAATGTGAAGGACAGTTTGCCAAAACAGTAAAGAAGAGAACATCAAATCCTTGATAAAAAAATGCTTTAAAGTATTTAAGTGAGTGCTTTTAATTTCTTTAAACTCCTACCTATGAGACTCAAAAGGCATTTTAAAAATCTCCCTGCTTGCAAGACTGCTTTCATTTCAGACATTCTGAGCAATGAAGAGACCAGTCTGTGAATTCTTGGTAATTCTGAGCTCAAGCCACAGAACATCCCAGATTCCAGCAGCAGAACAAACCCTGTCCTGTGCCCTGAGCTCCTGCAGAGCCCAGCAAAGCCACCCACAGGGGACTGGGCTGTCCTGAGCCCCAGGAGGCAGCTTGAGGAGAGGGATGTGAAACCACCCCAGGCTTTGCTGGCCATTCAGACCTTGGTTTCTCCACTGTGAGAGGAAAACAAGAAGTGGCATCTTCCTGTATTGAACTTTAGAATCTCTGCTGCCTCTTCTCATTCTTAACATGAGCAATGAAACAACAATACAGGCATTTAAATATTGCTTGTGCAACTTTGTATGAGCTCATTCAGTACATGAATGGGCCTTCACTTCTCTCAGAACTCTCCTGGCTGCTACGAGGATCAAGCTCTTGGCAGTTTCCTTCAAAACTAATGGGTTTGAAATTCCCTTATTTAAAAAAATTTTTTTTGTTTTTAATTGCAATTTGAAAGTCTTAGTGTTTCACTCCAGGAAGCCTGGACTTGAAGTTGCTGCAGCAGAATCCTAATTCGGGGGAGGAAGTTCTTGTTTTCTAAGGGCCAATAATCCATTTCAATCCAACAAAAACAGTGGAATGCTAAAAATACCTCAGCCACCTACCATCAGCCTTGTCCGGCTCTGTAAGGTACCCTGGCGTGCCAGCGCTAATCCCATGAGTGAAACCAAGCCAAGTGAAGAGAGGAGGTGGGTTTCCCACTGCTCCCTCTCAGCTCCCTGGGGCAGGGGGGGAAATCACTCACCTCTTCAGCTCCTCCTCCAGCTCCTTGACTCTGCTTTCTATTTTGGCTTTGGCCTGCTTTGTTGCTTCCAGCTCTCCCTTCAGCACCTCCTGCTCCCCAGACAGCTGGTCCACCTTGGCAATCAAATCATTCTTCACAACGTTCAAAGCATTTCTTAAAGGTGTGAAAGGAACAATAAGCAAAAATGCCCCAGACCAGCAGCTACCCATAAAAAAGACTTTAAAGTCACAGACACTACAATGAGGGTGGAAAGGAGCATGCTCAACAATTCAGTCCAGCTGTAACTCATGAGAAATCAAATTCTGAGAAGATGGAGCTGCAGAAGAACACAGAAATCACCACAATTGGTGAGGATGAGGTTTGTCCATTCCTGGATCCTGACTCCCCTGCAGAAGATGGCAGAACACTGCAGAAGGCAGGTGTAGGGTAACCTGTCTCCTGGGTAAAATTCAAATGTATTTTGGACAGAGTGAAGGTTTGAAACACACCTTTCACAACTGCTGCCACCTGCAGTTGTGGGTAATTATGGTCCATGGCAACAGAAATATGCAATTCCAATCGGCTCCAAAATATCTTAAACCTACAGAATCAGCAATTCCTACCACAGTAAGTTCTCCAGCTCTCCCCTGGGAGCACTCTGCCTTCCCCTTCCTGCCTGTTCAGCCTTAGGAGCTGGTTTGGCAGTCTTTCTCAAAACCTAACGCCATTACGTGGTCTGCTTCTCCTCTATCCACTATGAAATCTTTGAGAACTCTCCTCTCACAACATTTTCTTTTCAAATAACAAACCTTGCAAATAAAATCTCAGCAACATCCTCACAGAGGTTCAGACCCACAACCAGATTCCCAGAGAAGTTAATTTAAAGCTTGCCACTGATCTCAGATGGCATCAGCCCCTACCAGAACACGCCCAGAGGATTCTCCCAAGTGCCTGCACAAAGGAAATGGTTAGGGAATAGCTCAGGAGAGCAATTCCTCTTCTACAGCTGAAGGAACAGGTATTCAGGAGAACCTGTCAGACAAGCAAGTGAGCCCCTGTGAGGCAGGAGTTCTGGCCAAGACCTACTTCAAGGTGACACCTCATTTATAACCAGGCAGGTAGGTCAGAGCATGCGACAGTTCCTTACTTGGTCTCCAGCAGCTGTGAGTTCTCCAACAGCAGATTCCCCACTTCTTTGCCCATTCCTGAAAAGAAAGGCCAGGCAGTTTTCATCTGCACTCCCAGAAATAGGAAGCTGCTGTAGCACTGCCTGACTCATGCTCAAGGAAGAGAAATCCTTTTTGTTAGGCTTGCCTAGGCTCCTGTGCCCTGTGTGGAGAGTGTCTCTCACTGAATGACCAAACAACACCAGCAAAGACACCCCTGTGTCCTGTGGAGAGCCCAAATTCAGACCTAGCTTCTCACCCCAACCTTCACAGACCTCTTTGAGAGGGACAGGGAGGAGGGCTTCCCTAACGCCAATCAGGGAGGTAACTCCTGGCTCAGCCATCAGCTATTGCAAACACTTTTTATCGTTCCTCACAGAGAAAGAAGGTGGACTTTATGGGTTTTCCACAAGGGACAGCAGAACACTGCCCAGGTTGTTGTCCTGATCTGCACACCAGTGATTTTCTTCCCTTCTTAGTATAAGCCAAATTTTCTGTTTCTCAGGACAGATTTAGGATCATGATTGTGACCAGTTCCATGCAGATGAAAGGCTTCCCATTACCAGCCTTGTGCTGGAGCACCTGTCACAGGACTGCTCACTGTCCCTTGCTCTACCCACCCATAACAGCTTCCCCAGAGATGTGTAAAGTGTCCCATCCCTTCAGACCCACACTCAACACCTCCACCAGACACTCTGGGCACCCCTGTACAGCTGCAGACTGGGCCACCAGAACCTTGACAAATCTGGGGCTAAGAGGGAAGGTTGAATTCTGCGGGTCATAAATACAAAGGAATTGAGGGACCAAAGGCACATCTGGGCTGTTTCCTGCTGCCAGGGACTTGCTCCCCACGGGTCCCAGAGCATGAAGAAGTCTCCCCCAGCAGCAGGGTTTGTGCTGCTCCTTGTCCTGCCCTGTGAACTCCCTCTTCCTTCACAGCAAACACATCAGCAGTTTTCATGATACATCACTCGCCAATCAATTAGTATTTGCAAGAAAATCAAACCAACACAAACTTGAAGTAAATGGAAGTTAGAGGAACATGGCAGCACGTGAGGAGTGAGAACACACCACAACACTTCAACACACAGATCCTCTTCCCACAGTTAAATGGGATGAATTCATGATGGCAAAAGCAAATTCCCTGCAAGAACGAGTAAGAAGCAGCATTTTCAAAGAACTTTTGCAAAATTAGTAGACAGATAATTAATCACTTTGATGTTTCAGGCAATGTGTTCTTTGGATATTGTGTCAAAGAATATTCCAACAGCACAAAAGTGGGAAACACCAACTGCAGTGCAAACTGAAGTGTGTTTTGGGCTGTAAGGGGAAGGACCTAAAGCCCTTTTTTTTTAGTGGCACTCTTGATTGGCAGTCAGAAGACTCAGAAATCATCTGTTTATCACATTATTTTCTTGCTAATTGTAAGTGATTCTACAAATAATCAAAAAAAATATTTAGCCTGTAAGGCATTAAATTGGCACAAGGACATTGCAGGTGCTGAGGGACATCAAGGGAAATAGCTCAGCCCCATCTCTTGTGGACTGAATCTTCTTCCTTCCCACTCTTGAGTCATACATCCCTCTCTGCAGCTGCTTTTGGGAGAGAAAGGAGCTCTGGGGAGGAGGGTGAGCTATCATGCCAGAACTAAAAGCCACAGAGTGTTCCCTCAGTATCCTCACCATGGTTCTACCTTTCTTGTGTGTGACACAGTGACAACAATGCTCTGACCAGCCAGGGGCCTGAAAGGCTGCTCTGGCAATCAAGAACTGCACGAAGCCTCCCCGAGCTGTGCCAAGGGCTCTGTGTGACAGCTGTGGTGGGACAGCCCGGTGTGGAGTGAGGACATCACCCCTTTGTGGTGTGGAGCAAAGAGAGGAGAGGCCTGGGAAGAGCTCTGTCCTGCAGGGCTCACCCCACACTGTCCTCCTCCCACTGCCAGGCAAAGAGTTTGAAGCATCAAAGCGGAGAATCAGCTCCGTGGGGCAGAGGAGAAGCCCCAGAGCACCTCCAGGGAGCAGCTGCATCATGCTTCTTGGAGAGGGGATGCCACCACCACAAAAAAAACCAAACCAAGGGAATGCAAGACACATGGAGGGATGGTGAGTGAATGGAAGGAATTCAGGAAAAAATGCACTCAAAAAAAAAAAAAGGAAAAAAAAGAAAAAAAGCAAAAAGGCCTTGGCCTTACCAAAGAAATCATCCCGTACTATGAGAGCCATCCCATAGGAGAAGGGGAACAGAAAGAGATGGGGACAAAGGGGGAGAAAGGAAGAGAAAAAAAGCAGCCATTAAGTACCAGTCTGTAAACAGCAAACAGAGCAGCTCATCAGCGTGTGTACAGTGGGTGGTGCCAGCACAGGTGACCTTGTCCTGCTGCAGCCTGACCTAACAGGGACTTCCACCTGAGAACATCACACACTGGTTTGGGTTGGAAAGGACCTTAAAGCTCATCTCATTCCACCCCCTGCCATGGGCAGGGACACCTCCCACCAGCCCAGGTTGCTCCAAGCCCCATCCAACCTGGCCTTGGGCACTTGCAGGGATGGGGCAGCCACAGCTTCTCTGGGCAACCTGTGCCAGGGTTTGTCCACCCTCACTGCAAATAATTCTACCTTACATCTAATCTAAATCTCCCCACTTTTAGTTTAACCCCATGTTGTATTGCAACAGATGTCAGGACAAGCTTGGGATGACCCCATCTGCTCCTTCCACCCTCATCATTCCCCCTGTGTGACACATCCTTGAGTTCCCCACCACCACAACAAAGGCAGGTCGACAGACATTATGAACAGGGTGAGGGAAGGACAGGGGCAGGAGGGAAGAAGAAAAGGGGGTGAGTATCAAAGCTTTCATCTGGCCTAAAAAAAGCCCAAATCCGCCTCCACACCGTGACAGACTCCCACTCAACTTCAGTGAGAGGTCTCCTGAGGAAAACAAGTGGCTGACAGGAAAAGTGGTGTGAATGAAAAGAAAGGATGATGCTGTCCCTTCCTTTGTGCCATCCCAAAGCCCACAGCTGGCAGTGCAGGGCACAGGGACGTGGCAGAGCCCATCACACTGCCACAGCTGCCAGGTCACCACCTCTGCTGCAGGGGACACTTCACCCAGCCTGCACTGGAGCCAAGAGAGCTCCTCTTGGCTTGGACCGAAATGTCCTGAGGGTGTTTTACAGGATGGTGCAGAGCATGGCTCTAGGGCAGCAAACACCTTCCCCCACCAAAGGACAGAGCCACCAGGCAGGGATGAGCCACCTCCCAACTCCTGCCAGAAAGGCAGAAGCTTTGCCACTCTAACCCATCAAGAAAGTGTCTTTAATGTCACTACCACTGTCCCCAAGGCAGGGAGGCACATGGAGGGGCATCCCACAGCTCAGTGAAGAGGAGAGGAGAGCAGGACCCTCTCTCAGCCTGCACCCACCCAATTCTGCTACAAGCACCCCTCCTGGCAGGAGAAAAAAGCCCTTTGAGCCCCAAAGCCTGGAGTGACAGGTCTCTGTGACACTGTGGAGCACAGCTGCCCACAGCCACGCAGGGAGAGTGGGTTGGAAGGCAGCAGGAGCCTGAGCAGAGGGACCCACCAGTGGGGGACAACAAAGCCAGGCCAGGTGGGACAAGTGTGCAAAGCCAAGTGTGTTTGGACAAGAGCAGGGGAGTATCACACGTGTATACCACATCATCCCACCTCCACCAGGAGAAAAGAAACGAGAAAGGCCACTGAGCAGGAGATACACACCTGAGAACTCCCCTACGCGCCATGTCCAGCGAAGCACAGAGAGACAGGGGAAAAAGGAAGTGAAAAAGGATCAATCAGTGACTGAAACCAACAAAAGCAAAATTTTGTTCAAAAGAAATTAACAATGATTTGGCCATTTCAATGTCAAAAGGCATGAAATAGTAAGGACAGGACCTGCCATGGCTGTCGATGGCATGACTCTACATACAGGACAGGAAAAAAAACCCCAGGGAAGGTAAACTGTGGTACAGCTGCAGCCACACACCTCAGCTACCCCCAGAGGTGGATCCCAGGCAATCACATCTTCCTGGACTGGGTAAACCTTTATTTTCTCATTTTCTCTTTACTTAGTCATGTACCACTGAATGCAGAACAGCTCGTTCCCACCACCTCTCACTTTCCCCTCCCCTTATGATTCTAACAACTAGATCCTCTAATAATAACTGTGCTCTGCAGTGACACTTCAGCTTGCAAAAGACAATTAATTGCATTTAAACCCTTTTTGCAGTGCTGGGATTTGGTTTGATAATCCCATCTCAGCTTCTGCACACAACGCTGTCCATGAACTTACCGCTACCACGGCTGCATCTCTGTCCTCACCCCACACCCCCTGCTCTTTGATTTCCAAAGCAAACACAGCTGGTTATCCTAAACCTGAATCACAGAATCACAGAATGGTTTGGGTCTGAATGATCTCTTCCTTCCAACACCAGCCCAGGTTGCTCCAAGCCCCATCCAACCTGGCCTTGGACACTCCCAGGGATGGGGCAGCCACAGCTTCTCTGGACACCCTGTGCCAGGGCTGCCCACCCTCCCAGGGAAGTGACCTGCCCGCTGAGCTGAGCTGATGGTGCTCCCTGGGACAGGGAGGAGCAGGAAGAGGCAGCTGAGACAAGGGGGAGGTGGGATCTGAGGTGCCAACCCAGGATCAGGACATAAAGCCTGTGATTAACAAGAGAACATGCAGGACAACACCCACCTAGTGCTCCTAAGGCTGTAGGGGAAAGAAGGGAATTTGGTCCTCAACTGCCACTAGTTAATTATTCTCACTCCACATTTTTTCCTGAGAATATTTCCTATATGAATTCATGTATGAAAGCAGTATTAGGGTGGTGGTGGGGGAAACACACATGTTTTATTTGTTATTTTATATTCAGCAACTGCAATAAAGACTGCCAGGTTTGTGCCAGGAAATGCTGGGTGCTTTGCAGATATCCAGAAGGAATAAATGGGATGTTCCATTCCAGAATCAGACTTGCCTGCCAGATATTGCTCTATGGTAATTCCTATAGATCTTGATTTTAAGGGCTCTCTTTTAATGAGATTTCTCTTTCTTGAAGAAAGTGAGACCAAAATAAGATCATATTCTTTGCAGACTGCCACATTTTGAGAGACTGGAGAACGTATTAAGCCTTCACTTAGGTGGGGATAAATTCATCAATTCATTTGATTTACAGAGAGAAGTGAGCTCCAAATATGACCAAGAGAAAACTCGTTCAGCTTGTGGCTCTTGTTTCCTACATCACACTCAGAAAGCACCATTTCCTCAGTGTCTCTCCAGCCTCCAAGGTGCAGCACAAAGAGAGAATATTCTACCTAACCAAACTGGCAACATTTTGGATAATGTTGACAGATTTGTCAGCACTAAGATCTAGAACCTTTACCAGACTATTTTTTTGTGCTTTCTATCGTGCAAAGCCAAAAAACCACACCAGTCTCCTGTTGAGAGACATGACCCTGAGATCATTCTGCACCTCCTCCCTTTGTACGACCCAGCAACGTGTTCATTTTAAAGAACACATTTCTTTAGACAGAGCCAGAAGCCAAAACTCAGCAAAGGGATTAATTAGATCAAAATTTCCCACCAAAAAAAAGGGCACAACCCATCTCCCTGGTTTGAAAAGGAACCAGGAGAAGCCTTCCTATCCTGCTGGCCTGCCATGAGATCACCTTCAGGGCTTCTGCTGCTCTGCCCAGGCCAGAACATGGTACCAGCACAGAAATGTCCTCCTCATAACCCACTCTGTGCCCTTCAGGGGCCACACTTCCATGGGCACAGTTCAATAAAGTCTTTGTACAGTTTTATTGCAAGTGGAAACTGCCAAACAACAGACATCTCCCCACCCCAAAGCCTCTGGGCTGAAGAGGAGAAGGGTCTTTGCCTTCAGCTGAGACTGGTGAACAACCTTGAACAACTGACAGCTTTGTTTTGCTCCCAACAGTCTGCATTTCTCCATCATCTCTGGGTCAGGCTCCAGGGCAATCCCACAGGGCAGGGGGTTCCCAAAAGGCAGCCTGCCAAAGTGGGAAGCAGCTTGTCCAGAGCAGGTCATACTCCAAGCAAGTCATTTTCCAGAACAGTAACTCTTCCAAGCCAACAATCCCTGATGTCCCAGTGATTCTGGGGGCAGAAGGGAAGGAGCAGTTGGCACAGGGATCAGTGGAGAAAGCCACAGAATCAACCAAACACTCCTTGATAAGGAAGCACCTGAGCACCAAGATAAAATAGATGGTCAGTGCCACAATTATCTGTGGGTTTAGTGTTTTGATTCTGCTAGGAAGAGAGATCCCAACAATCCAAGGAGCTGGCTAACCAAAATTCACTCCACAGCAGGTAGATGAAGCTTTAAGCATCACACATAGTTCCTACTGTCGAGCTTCTCTTCCAGAAGGAGCCCCAGCCTTTCTGCAATGGCTGCTCTCATCCAGGGGATTCTCAAACCTGGGAATCTTGTTTTGCTGTCAAAATTCTTAATTTTGTAAAGATCTGCAGATGCTGGCTCCCATCACTGAAGGCAGAGAAAGACTGTGTGTTCATCCTGAGTCTTCTGCAGATTTTCTCCTCCTGGCAATCTTGAGTTGCAGGGGAAGCAATAAACGGTGTCACACTTCAGGCAATGGCCATCAGCCCATGCACGAGGGCTCTCCTGCATGCTGCAGACTTAGCACCATAATAAATATAAAATAACCCCATCTACCCATATCAAAAAGCTGCTGTGAGCATCCTGATGATGGTCTGAATCTTGTTCTTTCATTCCACTCACACTATTGCCTAGAACAGTAACAATTTCACAGACACCTGTCCTAGATGAAGCAAGAAGTATTGTATTAACCTTCTTTCCAGTCTTCAGTCCACAACTTCAAGGTTAAATTTTCAGTGAATAGGGCAAAAACTATCCCCTCTGTAGAAACAAACCCTTTCAGAGGGTCCTGATCCAAGACATATCAAGGTTGATACAAGCACCTTCCTAATTCGTGCAAAGGTGAGCTGCTGCAAATGTGTGACACCATTCACCTCATCCTGCTCTGGACACACACACAGAACCAATCTGACAGGATTACCCTTAAGCAGGTAGTCACCAGAAAGGAAATGTTCACTTTCAAATCAGATCTCTTGCTCCAAGTGCACAGAAGGCACGTTGCTGGAGTCCTCATATCTCCCCAGGATCCTTAAACTCAGCAGTAACATGGAAAGTGAGACACAGAGTCATAAACTCTTGTCAGCTGAGCATTCACAGACCACCTGTACAGTCCTGATGCAGCAAAACAGTTTGCAGACATCAAGAACACGCTTAAATTCTGTAAGAAATTAAGGTCCAGATACTCAAGGGTCTGATATATCAAGTGTGGAGAGGGCTCAGAGTGCTCCCTGAGGCCAAACTGCTCCTCTGGCTGCTGCAGTTCCCAGCCAGGAACACGGAGCACAGCCTGGCTGCAGGTCACACACACTCAGCCCCAGCCTGAAAGGTGAATTACTGCATGGCTGAGGCTGAATTTAAAGAGTAAATACTCCATTACACACTGTAATATTTCCACATAATTTAAACTTCAAAACCTTAACCAAAGGAGTTGCTCTCTTACAAATTTCAAACCAGCTGTTTATTCCAAGTACAACATTACTGGTGGGAAGAATTTTTGGGGCAGAAGCAGTAAATTTTGTCTTCAAAATATTGGTGTGGGAGAATCCCTACAGAAAAATAACTTCTGCACCTAAAGACAACACAAATAAAAGATACCCAAGAGCTGAGGTTGTTTTCTAAGTGAGCATTACTGTACTGCAGGTACAAGCTGGAGTCACAGAGATCTCAATTTCCAAGCAGATTTTTAAAAAGCTAAACATCCAAGTTCTGGGGGAGGAAAAAAAGTGAACATAAGTGCTTTTGCAAGCTCAGTATAGTGTCAAGGTTTTACCTAGCAGATCTGCTCCTTCATCAACATCTCCAATGACCTCGGACCCTGCTGTGGAAAGTTCATGGTACAGGGAGTCTGTGTTGATGCCAAATGCCTTGTTCACAATCCCCTGTGTTGGGCTGTTGGGGGAAGCAAAAGAAAAAAAAAAAAACAAACAGAAGGAATTTTTGTTACCTGGCAACATTTAAGCTTGAACATTCGTCTTTGAAAGGCTGAGCAGCCCAGACTGTTGGATTGAAAGCCTGAGCACACATTCCACGTGCTCACCATGGGCTGAACTGGGGATTCTCCCAGAAAATAACACAGGATTCATTCCCCATATTGTAGAATCATGGAATGGTTTGGATTGGAAAGGACCTCAAAGACCATCCAGTTCCAACCCCCTGCCATGGACAGGGACCCCTCCCACCAGCCCAGGTTGCCCCAAGCCCCATCCAACCTGGCCTTGGACACTCCCAGGGATGGGGCAGCCACAGCTTCTCTGCCCAACCTGTGCCAGGGCCTCACCACCCTCACAGCCAAGAATTCCTTCCCAATATCCCATCTCACCCTGCCCTCTGGCAGTAGGAAGCCATTCCCTGTGTCCTGTCCCTCCATCCCTTGTCCCCAGTCCCTCTCCAGCTCTCCTGAAGCCCCTTCAGGCACTGGAAGGGGCTCTCAGGTCTCCCTGGAGCCTTCTCTTCTCCAGAAGAACCCTCCCACCTGTCCCAGCCTGTCTCCAGAGCAGAGGGGCTCCAGCTCCATGTCCTCCTCTGGCACCACTCCAGCAGCTCCATGTCCTTCTTGTGCTGAGGACACCCACCCATGCCATGCCCAGCCTCAAAGCTTGCCCAGATGATTTCCCTTGAAATCACACTATTTCAGGACTATTCAATATTAGACACAAGTTTCAACTTGTAGCAGCTTTCAGCTCTGCTCTGTCAGACTCTGCAAAGATTTCCATGCTCTTATCAATCCAGACAGAAACCTCGGACAGCAACAAGGAGGAGCAGAGAAGGAATTCAATGCTGAAAACAGCAATGGCCTTTCTCCTTGGCCAACCAGCAAGTGCAATCAGCCTGAAGGGTCAGTTTTCCCTTTGGATGACACTGTGTGCTGAAATGCTTCTTCACATGTCACCAAATATATTTCATTAAAGGTAAATCAAGTTAATATTTTCTAAGCTGATCAGAGGAGAGCACATTTCCACCCCTCAGTGTTCCATCTCTCAGTGTCTTTGGTACCAGCAAGAATCTTGTTGCACTTCTTGACAGACTCATGGCCCAAAGAGCAAAGAGCTGCTATAGGAGGTGAGGGTGAGGCAACCTTTGGGACTGTGGCTGCTCTAAAACATGGTCTTAATGTGGGCACAGACACTTGGCCTGCCTTGTATGAGGAGCATCAGCCACCATGAAGAGAGGCAGTGCAATTTTTGCAGCAATCCATCAGAAAGATCAGCCCCAGTGGAGATGATCTCAAGTTATGGCTTCATTATTACAGAAATCATCTCAAGGCTTACAAATGGAGTGTGGCAACTGCCTCTGATATTGCCGTTACAGAACACTGCAAAGAGAGGGAGGAAAAAAGGGTGCATTTTTCAATTACAGAAAAATTCCAGCTACCCAAACATCTGAGGGCTCTGAGGAGGTCCAAATGGTGCCACCATGGCACTGCAATTCATCAGTTCACACAGTGTGATGGCCAGCACAAGTGACAAGAGCAACCAGCACTGTCTGACCTGGGGACCTAATTCAGCTTGAATCTTCCTCTTCAGCACTCTGCTTTCACAGCTCTGTGATCACAAAAGCACTCTGCCTGCAGAGCAGCACACACACTGTCAGCACCTCAAGTCAGCCAGTGTCTCCTGCACCTCTCAGTCTCACCACCTGGAGCTGAGATTCCTGCCTGAAGAGCTCTAGTGTATCAACCATCTCTGTTTCCTTCTTTCCTTTGGGTTTGACCAATTTTTGACTTTATCTCTTCACTTTTGTCTTCCCCACATGGAGCTGCTTCAGCTACCTAGATTCCTCCTGACCCTAAAAATCATCCATGCATCCGACACATCCCCAGGGGAGCTTAACTGTGTGTGCCTTCCCAGCTGAGCAATGCAGGTGATAGTGCTGCTCACACCCCTCTCAATGTGGGTGCTCAACAGGGCAGGCAAACCCAGTCCAGACCGGGACCATAAAATACTCTTGCTTTCACCCTGCCATGGTACTATTTATCTTCTGCATACCCCTAAGAATTTGAGGGTTATTTTTGCTGGTGTAATGCCAAATTACCCACTGGACAAGGGTAAAAGGGAAAACTTAGTAAAAACAAACCAAGGTGCATAGGCTACCAAGTCTAGACTAATACAGAAATGTGGTGCCAAAATTGAGAGCCTTTAGGCTTTAGCACAAAACAGGTGATGGACAGGGACCAGAGCAGCACAGCAGTTCAGTAAAAGCCTGATGATTGTTCTGAAAACTCTGTTGAGTGCACACCTCAGTGCACTGATGGGTCACAACTGCTCTGAGCAGCCTCACTTGCAACTCACACCCACCCCCTGGTCCCTCTGATCTCAGGTCTGTGCCTTGAGTCCTCCCCTGAGCTGCACTTGCCTTCAGCCCCACCTCCTGCTGCCCAGGGGTAGCACTGGGGCTGAATTCATGCTCTCATCTGCTGACAGAGCCCATGGCCAGTGCTCTGCCCTCCCTGCCCAGAGCCTGCAGGGCTGGGATCCCTGGGGTCACCTCTGCTTGCCCTCCCTCGTGGGGCAGCCCTGCCTCTCTCCTCACTTGAAAAAACTAAAACTGGAGAAAGGCTGAGGTTTTAAAATGGAATTCCGAACTGAACCCTTATTAGACAAAGACATCTTTTCCCTCCGACTGACAGCTTAAGCCCATGTCCTCTTTGCTTGTTGCTCCATCATCTCTGACCCAGCAAGGCAAACAGCTCTGGGTCAGCTGGACAGACCCTGCTGCAGATCACCAGCTGCCTTTTTGGAGAACCCCAGAGCACGTCAGGACCTCTGACACTGAGGAGAACACGTGGACTACATCAAACAGCTGCACCCTGAGCCCAGTGTGAGCCAGAGAACCTGTCCTTCATTCTCTGGGAAGCCAAGTGACCAAAGGACACAGGGAAGGCAGAGGCAGTACCTGCTCCCCGTGCGTTCCAGCCGGGGGTCCTGACACATGTCCAGCTCCGGAGTAGAATCGATGATGTCCTGGACATCAGACCACTCATCGCTGCTGCCCATCCCTGGGTGAGACAGTACAAATCATCTGGAGGATCAGGACTTTCACAGCAGGGTGTTTTTCTTGGAGGGACTTTCACAGCTTTGAATAGGGAGGTTTGAAAATTTCATGATGCCACGTTCAAAGTCTTCAAATCAGAACAGAATGTGGATGAAGGTGCCCTCACACCCCAGAGCAGGAACATCTTAAGCATCCCCCTACCCCCATCACAACAGAGGATCATCAGAGTCATTGACCTGAATGCTCATGAAAATGGGATAAGCAGAAATACTTCATCCATTGAAATAAATACCAAAACCCCCTTTTTACCTGCCTGTAAAAACTCTTCCATCCCCATGCAGCATTTGCTGAGATCGAAGGCAAGGCAGTGATTTTCTGTACAGCTTCACAGAGGTGACTGTTGTTAGGAACTGGCACTACTTAGTTTTACTAGAAACAATTTTTCAATACAAATTCTCAAGTCTGAGGTGGTTCAGATGCCCATTACAGTGAAATTTCACTTCAAAACTGATACGTGAAATCTGCTCTGGATTCTGTGTAATCTACAGCCTCAAGCCAGTATTTAAACAGGGAAATTCTTCCTCTTGTCAGGTCCCATTTATTGGATACCAAACACTTCCAAAGCTCAGATTTGAACCTATCCTAAACAAGAAGCACGAACACAGTGTCTGTTCACACCAGGAATTCCTGAAGGATTAAGGACCTGATTTGTGAATTACATTAGTCCCTCAACGACATGTGGAATGTGAAATTTCTGACCTTTCCAAACAGCCCCAGTAGCCACAGATACAAAGCCCATGGCAACTGGAGTGTTGATTTGGTTCTTTCAGGCTGGCACTGTGCACCAGCTGGCAACAAATCCATGCTGGAAGACAAAGCATGGTGTGGATCTGTTGCCAAAGCAAGGCATGCACACCCAGCAGCTCTCACACAAACTCTGCCTTTCTCAGCTTTGTTTTATCAAGCTGGGAAGCTTTTCTGCAAATACCTCTGAGTAGCCTCATGGTAGCTCAGCTCTAAGGAACATGCATCACTGACAGACACTTTAATCACAGATGCATAAAATACGTAATTGAAATTCAAGTATGTGAGTTTCTTCTCAGCATGGAGAGCTGGTTTTGCATGAGGGGTGAGAAGCAGCTGAAAGGTTGAATATGCAGTGCACGTAGGAAAGACACAACTGCCTGCCTTGAGCAGATTCCACAGTATCACACTCCCATGAAGGAAAAGAGCTCCCACAAGCACAGTCACCTCACAACTGTACCCATACAAAAGAGAGATGACTTTGACCCAAGAAGGCTGTTGACAGTAACAGCAACTGTAAAAATCAGGGTGTTTGGAGGGCATTCAAATCATTGATTCAAATCATCCCTGCTTGGCTTCTCTGATACCAGTGTTACATGGCCTTGCCTTGGCCAGGATCACAGCTGGCTCACAATCCAGCAGCTGGCTGTGCAGAACCCATGTGCTTCTGTGGACAACTACCCTGGCAGATGGACACTGGTGACCCTGGCACCCCCTCAGGAAAACACAGGCTGGGACTCAGTCATGGCACTTCCCATTTGATGCTACAGCAAAAGATGGGATATGTTGGTTTGTGGTCTTAATTTGTTAGGAACCAGCTTGTGAATGTTAGCAGAGGAATTTCTGCTTTAATGATAACTCAGTTGTAACTTCTGCTTTCCAAGTTATAATCTGGGGGAAAAGATGACCAGCTGGTCCAGGTGCCAACCTCGAAGACCTGTGCCCATCCCTGTGCTTCTGCAGATTCTCCTGCTGACCTTCAGCTAGTCTTACAGTCCTTCTGTATGTTAAGTTCATGGCCTGTAAAACAGATCACTTCTCATTTCTGATGGCCACTGTGGGTCTGAACACCATCAGGGGTGAGGTCTGCTCAGACACTGCATGGGCACAGCTGCACTAAACAGCACAGAAAGGACCTTGTATCATGTTATTACACCATTTGTTTATTTAACAGCCTGGTGCCAAAGCTTAGGTGATGGCTTTCCTGGTGACAAATCATTAATTCAAATTGCTAAAGGACTCTGGGAAGTGGAGAGAAAACAATTGTAACTTCCAAAGATACTGGGGTGTTCTTATCTGAGACTAAAATAAATCAACTCATTTATCTGAGAAAACCAGGTGGATACAATTGCTGTTTTTAAACATATCAGGGTGTGGGATAAACACACAGAAAGGAAAATAATTATTTAATCTGACAAATTCGGCATTTGAACACCTGGATATAAAACATTTATGAATAAATCCAGAGAGGAAAGTCAATATAAACTTTTACCTGTCACATTGATGAGGTCCAGAAACAGCTTCCCAAAAGTTCAGCCTAAGATGGGACTTGACTGCTTACGAAAGAGGCTCCACGACACGGGTGGACACCCCTGCAGGGCACTAAACCCAACCACCTGTCCCCATCCCACGCACTTGTGACATCATTCAAGTCACTGATGCTTCAAAACTTGGCTACGCAGGAAACTGCTGGTACCCAACTAACCCTGTGTCGCTCATGTACCATCCAAGCCAGGCTCCCTCAAATCCCACACTCACCTCCCTGACCCAGAGAGACCCAAACCCGCCTCCCTGACCCAGAGAGACCCAAACCTGCCTCCCTGACCCAGAGAGACCCACACCCCCCCCCCGACCCAGAGAGGCCCAAACCCGCCTCCCTGACCCAGAGAGACTGTGNGTTCATGCGCCACCCAACCCACCTGCCCTCAAACCCCACACTCGCCTCCCTGACCCAGAGAGACCCAAACCCGCCTCCCTGACCCAGAGAGACCCAAACCTGCCTCCCTGACCCAGAGAGACCCACACTTACCTCCCTGACCCAGAGAGACCCAAACCCCAGGAGTGGCTGAGCCCCCGAGCTCCAGCTGCCCTATCTATACTGACATTCCATGCACTTGTGATACTATTCATATCACTGATGCTTCAAAACTTGGCTACTCAGAAAACTGCTGGTACCCAACTATTTCACTTGTGCACTGTCCAAGCCAGGCCCCCTCAAAACCCACACTTGCCTCCCTGACCCACAGAGACCCAAACCCACCTCCCTGACCCAGAGAGACTGTGGTAGTTTGTCTGTAGGCTGTGTTTGGTGGGGAGCTGAACAAACCCAACACAGAGACCCAAACCCGCCTCCCTGACCCAGAGAGACCCAAACCCCGGGAGCAGCCAAGCCCCCGAGCTCCAGCTGCCCTACCTATGCTGACGTTCCTCATCTCCTGGGTGACCTGGACCTCCATGTTGCGGCTGTTCCTCTTCTCCCGCGCCCTCTTGCCGCCCCTGGCGGTGCCGTTGGCGTACTCGCCCACGGGCTGGATGCTCTCGTTGAGGGGGGTGACGGCGGCGGAGGGCACGGACGACGTGGGCGTGTTGGACTTGGTGCCCGTGGTGCTCGGCGTGGCGGCCGCCGAGGACTGCCCGGACTCGGACATCTCATCCTGGGGGCACTGCGGCAGAGCCGGGGTGGGGTGGGGGGAGAGGACAGAGAGGGAAAAGCACAGCTGTACATTTCGGTTTGTGTCTTGGTTCGTGGCTGCCTCAAAAGCGTTATGGAGCGCGGCTCCGGCTCGCTGTGCCCGGCACACGCCCAGCCTGCCGGTGACACTGGGCGCTGCCACCTCGGGGAGGGGGCCCAGAGCCTTCCTCCTTCGCTGCTCTTCACAAACCGCGCGGGTTTGTGACCCCAGGAAAGGTGGCCTTGTCGTGGGTGAAAAGCACCCGCAGCTCACGCCAAAGCTGAGGGGCTTTGGCACTTGTGGCGAGCCAGGCCGGTGTTTCCCAAGGCTGGAAGGCAACATGGATCGAGCTTGGGAAGGATCTGAAGTGGCCTCCTAGAGGTCTTGGCTGGTGTCATTACTGGAGGCCACCAACACACCTGGATGAGAGAACAGCAAACTGGTTTTGCCACTAAACTGCAGAAGCGAAGCGGACACCGAGCTGGGATGGTCTGGCTTGGCTGGCACAGGAGACCCATGCCCACAAACCACCTTATGCAGAGCTAGCCAGGCATGGGTCCAGCTTGAGAGCACAGCACAAACAGGCGTGGGTCCCCACTTCCACATGGCAGGATGACAGGACTCGAGAATTCCAACAGCTGAGATGGATTCCCAGTATGGAATATGCAAAACGGCTCTTGGTTTCACAGCCCCATTTCTTGTCCCACCCCCTCTCGAGAACAAGGAGGCTCCAAGGCTCTGGCAGGGCCTTACACCGTGCCCTGTGTTTGTCAATCCAAGCAGCACTGCTTCCCTCAGCCAAGGAACATCCTGAGCAGTGCTGGGATCATTCCCAGACTCCAATCATCCTCATGGCAACCCACCCTAACTCCTGCCAGCAGGGAGGTGACAGAATTCGTGCTGACAGCTACACAGTGACAGAGTGAGCTGATATTGGGTGCAGTGACACTGAGCATCTGCACATCCAGACCCAGCTTTCAGCTTCCCCACTGGCCTCCCACCTCCTCTGCAAGTGCTGCAGAGCTCCTGGTTCTGCTCAGAGGCTGCTCTGAGCCCCCCACCCTGTGACGCTGCTTCGCTTCACTCGTTTGGAAGTCTCGTTCTCTTGTTCTAATAATACCTTCACAACAGAAAAAAAATCCAAAATGGGATGAGCAAGAAGATTGAAAAAAATGGTGACTTAAACCCTTTGCAGCCATTTTTTTTGAATTTTTTTTTTTTTAAATCTGGAATCTTACTATGATTTTCCTTTAATTAGACTGGCCTCTGTATGCTTCTCTTAGGATGCCCTGCTGCACACTCCACTGTGGAAGCCAAAGGTTTTATGTTGCATCTGCGCCTTTACATTGGAAATTCGGGGGGTTTTAATGGCAGGACCATTAAATGCAATCCACATTTTGTGTAGCTTTTGCATTGTCAGTCCAAACAGCACCCACATTCCCACATGAATATCCAAACTGTTTTAGCATCAAGACTGAGATGAGGACTTTGCACTGAGGCTGCTACGTGTGAAAACGACACTTCCCACTTCATACTCCCGGTTCAGGAGCTACTTTCCTAATATGCAAAGAAAAAAAATCAAATAGGGTTTTTGAGAACAAATAGGGCATGGAAAGCCTTGGACCACCTCAACTGCTGTTTGCCTGCTGTGCTTTCTGATGTACAAAGCGACAAAGAGCATCAAGTGTGAAGTGCAACCATAAAATCCCTTTCCCCAAACAAAACTGCCGTTGGATGAAAGAATTCAGGGATGTCCTGAATAGACTGTAGGTCTATGAGAATAACCAAAGTCCAGAAGCATGTCAGCACTGTGAGAGACACCCAGGTGGGTCCACAGGTCATTCCTTGTTCTTATGAGCCAGATGTCACTCAAACCCAGGGTCTATAGGGTGATATTTGTACCAGAGATACCCTGTGGCTTCTTGTTTATTGACATATCCTGCCCCTCACCCAGAACACACCAGGGAGTAATTACCCTGGTCTTTCACTTACTCTTTGGTAATAGATCTGAGTTTTATATTTACCTAGAAAACATAATTTATCAACCTACCAGCCTGCATTGGAGAAATTCCTCCCAACTGTAAATACTACCAACGTGCTCCTCTTCACAGCCCAGAAGCAGGAATCTTCATTCTATTGTCTGAGTGCTCTGTTAATGCTAAATATTGCACTGAGAGTACAGCTCTCCTCCACGGAGCAGGAGGCATTCTTCAAACCCCATAGCTCACCCAAAGAATACTCTCCACAGCCACCACTTACCTACAGCCATACCTGTCAACCTCCTAAACATCAACTGTGTAGCAGTGACCTCCAAAATGCATTGCAAAGGCCCCACATTCATAGCAGTCATATGTCACCATGAGAAGCCACAATTGTATGGTTATAACACTGAAAGCATAGTACATAAAAAACAAAAATGTTAAGGACTTTCATCTCCAGAACACTGTACAAAATAAATGAATGCAAAAATAAAATCATGACAGCAACTAAAACGAAAAATAGTAATAATAAGTAAACAAGGACACTTAAAATGTAACTACAGTATGGCCCCATGAAAGAAGAAAAGTTAGTCAGAAGAGTCAGATGCATACTGGGAGGGTGAGGGGTGTGTGCAGTGATGTCAGCAGAATAGCAGAGCTCTGAAGAAGAGGTGAGATGAGCCACACTGCTGAGCCTTCCAGTCACAGAGCGTGTGAGAGGAGACTCCCCATCCCAAGCTGCAAACCCAGCAAGTCACCCACATCACACCCTCCAACTCTTCATGGCTTTGCTCCACACTCAGGAAACCCTCCCTAACACACTGCCCCAGCCAGGGGTCCCACAGCACAAGCTCCCTGGCTCCACCGCAGCACAGAGCCCCTGCTTCATCCCAGCATTCCACTCCCAGTCTCCCGAAGGAGCACCAGCACCAATCCCAGAAACACAAACACAGGGTGCACCTGGAGCAGCACCCTGCTGCTTCTGCACAGAGCTTCCTTGGAACCAGAAATGGACTTTTTTTTGCCTGGTACCACCATCAAATCACTAAGAGATCCAGTCAGTAATCATAAAATCACCACATGGTTTGGGCTGGAAGGGATCTTAAGGATCACCCAGTTCCAACCCCTGAGCAGGACTCCTTCCCTGCCCATGGCAGGACACCTGACCTTGGACCAAAGCTTTCCATTCATCTGCATTCCCCTGCAATGCAGATGCTGGGTCACCAGTGAGATCCACTCAACTTCTCTTGCAAATTCTCAATGGGACCACCTAAGGAATTACACCACAGCAGGGCTGTGGAAGATGGATCTAACCCCAATGTCCTCCCAGTTCTTCTCCAAAAGCTAACCACTGACTGCTGCAGAGCTTGAGGGCCTGTTCACTCCATGGTGTGCAGCACTGCCTGGAGGGACCAAGGCATAACTGATTCCAGAGGCAGGCTGGGCTCTGTGCATTTCACTTGTGCTGCCACAGTGTTACTGTGAAGAAACAGATTCATGCTCTGCCCTCATTACCACCATCCTTAATTATGCTATTGCACTGTGGCACTGCTTCTCCTCAATTCCAGGCAGAACTCTCTGGAAATGACTACAGGACCTGAGTGGCACTCTGCAAGCTGCCACATTTCCCAAACCTCTGTGCCTCTAACCCTGCAGTGAGGACTGGGTTCCAAGCCTCCATCCTAGCCAAAGGTATCTTGGATTTCCAAATTCCATGATGGCAGAGAGCTGATGAAGTGCTGAAGGAAGTTTGTGCTCTGCTAGGCCTGGCCACTTTACAGAGGTAGTGTTAGAAAAGTTAAGTTGCTGCTTTATTTTCTGAGTAACTGTGATTTTTGTCTAAATTTCTTGTGCTGTGCATCAAGAAGGCCACTGCTGCAGAGTCCCTCAGGCCAAAGCCCATCCATGCATGCTGGAGACAAGCACAAGGAGTACAATAAGCTAGGGGTGTTATTTTTTTGTTTTTTAATCTCCTCTTTGTCTTTACTGTCTCAACATATTTTACAGGATCAGTGAGATCAGGAGTCCTTACATGTGACACATGGAACATATGATGTTCCACAGATTCCAGGCAGAGTGAAGGTAAATTTGGTCAGCCCCTTTGGAGGCAGAGCAGAAGCTCTGTGAGATGCCAGTGGGCACACTGTGAGCTGTGCTCAGCAGGGGCACCAGTGGCTCCCAGACCTGTCACCGGGCATTTGTGGAACATCACTCAAAGACAGAAATTTGGTGGCATCCCGAGCACAAAGACTTTGCCAAGTCCACGTGTAGAGCTCACAGGAAATGTGGATGCCCATGTACAGCCTAACCTGTGAAGAGCTGCAGGGAGCTGTGAGCTCCCAGCACACCACCCAGGCCTTGGGGCTCTGCTGCTCTCTGAAAGGCACAGCAGGGCACCCCAAACGGCACAGTAGGGCACCCCAAACGGCACAGCAGGGCACCCCAAACGGCACAGCAGGGCACCCCAAACGGCACAGCAGGGCATGGGAAGCACCAGGCAGCAGCAGGAGCTGCCCCAGTGCAGCTGCAATGCCAGGAGGGCTCTGGAAGCCCTGGTGCAGAAGGCAGAGCAGGGATGGTGACAGATGCACCAAAGGCAGACAGTGCCAGTGTAGAGCAGGGACCAGGTGCAGGAGGAATGTGAGACCCTGAAGCGCAGTGCAGGACTTGGGCATCCAGAGAGGATGAGAAGCAGTTTTTAGTGAAGACAGGAAGGCCAGGACAGGATTTAGTCAAAAGGGACAAACATTGGAGGGTAAGTGCAACTCAATGCCTGGCCACACCTGAGCTGCAGAAGCATTGCTCTTATCAAGGAGGAGAGAAGGGACAGGTGCCCAAATAACCTCTCCAAAATAAACTATTAAGAAGTGAAGGACTCCTCTTCCCTCAGTCCCTGACTGCCTCCCCACACATCCCTCTCACCTTAGGGCCAGCCAAGTAAAGGAGATTATCCCTGAGACAAGCAGCATGAGGAGCTGTGTCAAATCCTCCCCAAACCATATGCCAGATGTGCAGAGGAACATCCTCCCACCTCCAGCAAACACACCGGGAGAGGCTGCAAAGGGTTGTGGACACAGACTGGTCTCCAGCTTCATGAAAATGGGGGACATTACTGACAGCAGGAGAGTGGGAAACCCTTGCTCTGTGAGGATCTAGAAAACCTTGTAGCTGGAGTTGGACTGCAGCTGGCCGAGGTCACTGAGGTGCCAGTGGTCCAGGGTTGGGACGATCTTGGCCCCCATGTGCCCACGTACCATGCCATCGGCGAGGGGGAAGACGTTCAGGGAGTTGGGCCGTTCCTTCCTGCTAAACAGAAGAACAGAGAGACAGGGGAAAACATCTGTTAGCCCTGAGAGAAAACAAACAGCACACCAGGGTGTGTGAAGTATCAGTCACCAGAAATTGGGCTGCGCTCCTCCCCCGCACGTGGCACTGCCTGAGCTCCCAGTTCCCACACTGCTTGGTGCTGGCTGCCCAGTCCCATGGTGATGCTGCTGGAGCCACAGCTCCTCCTGGGGTGGCTCTGGGAGGGAGGGGGTCAGGGAGCACAACAGGCATGACTGACTGCTCCATCTTATCCTGCTCCATCAGGGTAAGACATTTGGAGGAACACTGAAGTGCAGGGAAACCATAAATTTAAGTCGGCGTCTCTTGGGAGAAACAAAGGTACTGTGGGGAAACAAACCACAACAAACAACTCGCACAGCAAAGAAAATAAAAGCTCCCAGAGATGCTGAGGAACGAGGCTTTTAAGAGTCATCTACATGGCACTTCTGTACATTCCACTCCAAATCTGATGAGCTCCAACAACAGCAACCAGATGGGCTGGATGACTTCCAATCTTTAGCAAGAGAATACTTGCACTCTTTGATCCTCCCCCCATGCCCACGCTGCAATGCACTCACAATTCAGAAACGAAGCAAAGGTAAAAATGAATGCACCATGCCTGATGCCAGGTGTCTCTGAGTGTGTTCTCTGCTCATGCTCTCCTTTCTGGCAGCTGTGGGTGACTCACTAGCTGCAGGAGTGATTCTGAACATAAAAGCTGGCATGGGTTTTGAGGCCAGCCTTCAGTGGGGGGAACATCTAGAGCAAGCAGTGGGAGGAGAAAGGCTGCAGCAGCAGCTTGCTGGACCTGGCACGTGGTTTGGTGCCAGGGAAGCAGGTCTGCAGCGACTCTGAGAGTATCTCCAGCTGACTCAGTGTCCCTGCAGAGCTGAACTAAGCTGATTCTCTGTGTGATGTGCACCCACACTGGGGCTCAGAGATGGTACTTCATCTGCTCCTGCACGGGGCTTCCACTTACTGGTGGTGGGAAGTGGTGCAGCCCTCTGTGCCCTCTGCCAGAGGCAGCAGACCTGCCCAGACCTTCCTGTAATGACCAGCAGCATAGGCATCATGCCCAGGCTGGGGAACCAGCAGTGCCACAGGGCCCTGGCACAGAGCAAACACACTGACACGGCTCCTTGAGGAAGGAGGGAGTGCCCAGCAGAGGAGGCAAAGCCTTGTGCCTGTGCCACTGCCTGGCTTGGATAGCCAAAAACACCTCCTGTGGCCTGTCCTGGAGAGAAAAAAAAGGGGTGGAAAGGTGTTTCCAGCATGGCCCAGCAAGCAGATTTGAGATACACTTTTCCTAAGAATGTGCATTAAAAACCTTTCCTGAAGACACCAGACGGCTCCGTGGGAGTTTCGTGCACAAGCTGTCGGAAAGGCAGAGTGTAACTGGATTCTTGAGGAACAGAGATCAGTGACAGAACATCATGAAGCTTCTCCCAGGTAACAAGCAGCAGCACAGGAGGAAATGGCCTCAAGTTCCACGAGGGGAGGTTCAGGTTGGGTATTGTCAAAAATTTCTTCACTGTAGGAATAGTCAAACATTGCAAAGGCTGCCCAGGGCAGGGGTGGAGTCACCATCCCTGGAAGCTCTCAAAAGGCACGTGGATGTGGCACTTGGCAACATGGTGATCTTGGCATGAGGATGTTCAGTTGAAGGTTGGACTTGATGATCTTGGAGGTCTTTTCCATCCTTAATGATTCTATGACCTTTCCATGGATTCAAACCCAGACTCCCATGTGACAGGGACTGACAGTGTCCTTGTAGCCTTTCCTTTCCACTCAAAAGGCATCTTGGTGCTTGTGACTTTTAATTATTATCAGTTTCTGAAGCTTTAGTGAAAACATTCCACTGCTGTTTGTCTAAATCCCAGTTTATGACTGTAACCTGACAAAAGCACTTGCTCCTACTAAGGTCATGATGCCAAAGGACATTTACCTCTGCCTGTCTTCTTGTATCCCACTTTCATTCCAAGACCTTGAAAGTTTCTAACAGTTGGATTTCAAATTTCCAAATAGCACACCAGGCAAATGTTATCCCTGGTAGAAAATCTTCCCCCTTGGGACTGATCCAAGCACCACAGAAAGTGAGTCAGTTATGAGTCAGGGATTATGAAGGGATTCAAAACTAGATATGAGAACTTTATGCCACAAAGACAGTGAATTCCTGGTTTTACGGTTAAATAAATAACCCAAGGGTCCCTAAGAGTCTACCACAAAAAAATACCTCTTTTCAAGGAGGAAAAAAAATGAGGCCTTTTTTTTGAGCTGCTTCAACCATTACTTTCATACCTTTCCCTTCTTCAGAGTACAGTGATGGTTTTAAGAGAGTCGTGCCCCACAGGGATGTGGAGCAGGACAGTCCTTGCCAAAGCAGTGGTGCAGCCAGAGTGACTCTGTTGGGATGGCCTGACATGACCCCCTGGCAGCACTGAGACATAAAAGCCACCCCAAAAGCATCCTGAGAGAGACATTAAATGTCTCTTTAGGCAGTCACTGTTAGATTTCTGTTGGGAACCCACAACTCATTTCTCTGTTCATGTGCAAACTCGTGCACATTTCACAGGCAAGAAGATACAGGAGGCACTCAATGGACAGAAAACTTGTGATCCTCCCAGTCCCTGCTAAAGAGACAGAGCTGCAGAGTTTCCATGCCATCAGAAGCTGTAGGATCTTCAGGAATGGATTTTAACACAGACTGTCAGGAAATTTCCTTGTTGAGTTTCTTTGGAAACACCTTCCAGCCTCTTCTAAGCCTCCCAGAAAAAGGGAAACAGCAAACAGCACAGCAGAGAGAACTCCAGTTTTGCAGTCCTGGGGTTGTCTTCAAAGAAATTTAAAGTATAAATTTGTAAATTTATAAATAAATGGTCTAAACTTTGAGTGCTGTAGTGGCTTCCATACACCAAATTCTTTCCAGGACAGGGTGAGTCTTAACACTTGCTTAGTTCCACCTTGAATTACAAGGTGAACAGCAAACTCCTCAGTACAGGTTTGCAGTAGCCAAAACCTGGGGTCAGGATGTTCTACAAGTAGCACTCTAAAGTTTACAAAACCTAACAAAACCACAGGGTTTTTTGCAGCATTTAAAGAGGAGAACTGTTCTCTTTGGAGGCTTTTGGGCACAGCACTCCCTGCCCAGAACAGGTCCTGCTACTGACACACTTGTGCTGCCCCGCTCAGAAAACAGGCATGTCTTGTTCTTTAGAGTAGAAAAAGGGAGAAAAAAACTTCTTGAGACCCAAGGGAATGGCATGAAGTTGTGTCAGGGGAGGTTTAGGCTGGATATTAGGGTGGTTGGGCACTGAGCAGGCTCCCCAGGACAGTGGCCACAGCCCCAAGGCTGACAGAGTTCAAGGAGTGTTTGGACAACACTCTCAGGCACAGGGTGGGATTGTTGGGGATTTGGATTTGATGATCCCAGCTCAGGATATTCTATGATTCTGTGGGTCCATGAATTTCAAATCTTGTGGGATGGGAAGTGTAAATGCCCCACCCCAGACCTCTGACCCTGTCTGGGGACCAAACTCGTGCTCTCTCCACCTCCCCTGAGCCAAGCCCTGCACAAGTGCCAGCACACACACAGAGCAAACATGCCAGCACAGTGCATTCCCAGCACACCACAGTGCCACCCCAACACTGGCATTGATGGCATTCAGATGCAGCAAACAGGATTTACCTTTTCCTCCAGGACTGGCGGTGACTGCAGCGACAAACAACAGTCAGACAGCAGCAAACCCACAAAAAGCGAGACAAAAAGAACAACCATTAGAGGGCAAATGGCATGCAAACCATGCACCCTACCACAGACACAGGGCACACATGCACTGCCACCCCCAGCACGTGGAGGTGGGCACCACACTCAGCACTGCCCTGGGATGGTCAGCGCCGCCCTCCCCATCCCGCCCAGAAAAGCTGCTGCACAAATTTCTCCCCAGCCCCGTTCATTTTAAACAAATAACTCAGGTCTGGGTCACAGGCCATGAGAAATTGTCCTGCTCCCCCACTCCCTGCACCAAGATCCACAAACACGGGAGTTCCCCCCTCCAGCTGTGCAGGGCCACCAAAACACCCCTGTCCCAGGTGCTGGTGCACAGGCACAACAAGGACAGGGCTGCACACACACACACACACACACACACACACACACAGTGCAAAGCTGGAAATCCAGGGAAAACTCCCAGTTCCCACTGGGAGTTCCTACAGATTCAGCTCACAGTCCCATCAGGGGCTTCCCACAGTGTTTCTCTCCAAAGACACCAGCAATATGCCACACTTCAAAGGGTAAAAAACTGACTCCTCTGAAATGAAGAGGCAATTCTCACTGGCAATTTTGCCCCTTCAGCCCAGAGAAGGGCAGTCCTGTAGGTACAACCAGCACCTTTTCACTGTGCAGCTCTCTCGTGGAATGATAACGTAAAGCCACAATTAATATCAGCTTATTTGAAAGGCAGGGAAGAAAAAGCTCATTAAAAACGGTTCAACGATCCTTGTGGGTCCCTTCCAACTCAATATATTCTCTGAGTCAACGTTGGTGGGTGCATTTAGGACCCACCCTTTAAAAGAGAGAGGCCCTAAGTTTGCTTTTGCCTGTGGTACTTTTAGCTTTTACTGTGTAAGCACTTCCCCAGGTATTCTAATTTCCAGAAGGATAAGTGGGGAGGGAACCAAGCCTAGCACAATCATCCCATTCCAGCTGTAACACAAGGATCAGTCTGTGTTCTGGGAGCTCACTGTGGACTTCCAGACTCTGAGAGGGAGTAGAAAAGAAAGAAAAATAGTCTGGCAAGGGAGATTTTTTGACTAGATGAACACCTGCAAACTCCCAGTTCTTTTTACAGCTTTCTCCACCCCTCGGGCCTGTCTCTTCTGTCTAGGAAAGCTGCCACCCAGCTAGTCTTTTTTTCTCAATTGATCCCTGTATTTTAGACAATCCAATTCTAGTCAAAACCCAAACACTGCAGGGAGGGGCAAAGATCAATGTCTTGAGCATAAGTAAGTTTATTGGGTGAGTGACTGAGAAAAAGCTTTGCTTGAAGGAACAAGGGGGAAAAAAATCCTACAAGGGGTGGTGCATTTAATTCCCACACTTTTGCTGGCTGCCCCACATACAAAGACACCCCCCACACTTTATTTGCTCCATCCATCCTACAGACAAACCTTTACCTGCTGCTTGAGACACACCTGTGTTTTCCAGAGGCCCCATGGACAGCAGCAGGACAAAGCCTCAGCTTGGCAACACCACTCACAGAGCTCCTGGTCACCAAGCCTTGAGAGAAGTGCCCACAACTCACCCAGAACCCATTCAAAAGAGCTTCTGCTACAGTCCACATGCCCAGGGCAAGGTCCTGCTCTGGTTCCTCTCTCAAACACACACACTGAGGGTGTGAGCTCCCAGCTGCCACATGGCCATGGAGAGGTCGTGGCCCTACCTTCTGTTAGGTACACTGCCCTCAGTTTGGTTGTTCACCCCAACTTGCTGCATCTTGGATCTCTCAATGTGCTCCACGTAGGTCTGGATCATCTGGGAGGAGAGAGACATGCATGAGGCAAACAGAGCAGAAGGAAAGACTCATTTTCTGCTTTTGTTTCATCTCCTACAGCATTCATTTCCAGTCCTCTGGGGGATTTCTTTGTCTTTGCTGTTGTCTTCTAAGCCGATGATGTAAGTGATGATGTGAGAATTATCTCACAGTAAAGTGTCAGGAATTACTTCAGCTGAATCTCGTAACAGAGGAGTTATGAACAAGCACGTCCCAACCCAACATAAAGCACCTCCCAGAGGCTCCTTGGCTGTGGGAGGTGAGGTGGTGGGGCACAGCATCACAAAGAAGCTGAAACTGGAAGGTTCACCAGGTCCAACCCCCTGCTCAAAAAAGGGCCACCCCCAGCAAGCTGCCAGGACGACATCCAAATGGCTTGGGAATATCCCCAAGGATGGAGACTCCAACACGGCTCTGGACAACCTGGGCCAGTGCTCATTGTCCTCACAGTAAACCAGTTTTTATTCATGCTCAGAGTGAGCTTTCTGTGCCTCAGTTTGGCCCAGTTGTCCCCAGTCCTGTCAGCGGGCACCACTGAGCAGGACCTGGATCCATCCACCTTACAACCTCCAGTCAGGTAGTTCTGACATTCCCACAGTTCAAAAGCTCTACTTACCATCACCAGGGTTGTAAAGCTGAGTTCTTTAAATTAATTTTAATTTAATTTCAATTTAAAATGTAACAAACAGTTAAATGATTTAGAAGTAACAAGGAGCTCATCCCACCTCTGTGTGACGCTGATGCAGAGCGTTGTACTCCTTCTTCATCTCCGACTCACGTTCCTCCAGTCGAGAAACTGCCAAGAGAAACCCCCAACCATCAGCTAACACACTCCAGGCTCCCAAAATAAACCCCTGGAGAAACAAAGCCTGTTTTGTGAGACATGAGTTTATAGCTACTGAATAAAAGAAAAAAACCCAACCAAACAGCAGGATAATGCACACGGTGGGATCTGGAGCTCGGTGCAAACTCAGTTCATGGCGCATGTTCCCAGCACCAGCAGTTTGGGGCACTAAGTGCAAGAAAACCACAGAAGGTTTTCAGCAGGAGCTTCGTGCCCTGGAAGCATCTGAGTTTGACAACAATTTAAATTGTCCTCTGGGTCTGGCACTTCTGGTGACCAGAGGTGCAGGAGTACTGGACAGAACACCAAAGAATCCAGAAGGAAACTTCAGTTAACAAACCATGGCTGTTAAGGAAGTATTTGTAAAAATAAACAAAGAAACAAAGAAATAACTGTGATGGTTTTTCTAAGAGAAAAAGAATGGAGGATTTTATTCAGGGACAATTAGAAACTGGAAACCAGGCTCCAAAGGCCCAAATTGTGCACCTGGAGAGACTGAGCCTGCCCCACAGGCGTCTCTGCTGAATTAGTGTGGATACATCCCATCCTTTAGAAGGCTCAGAAACAAAGGACAACCAGATATTTCAGTGCAAATTGCATCAAACCAAACAACAAGTATGAAAAATACTTTTAAAGCAGCACTGCATGTGTGTGGAAGGCAATGTGTGGAGTGGTGTCTGGTGCACAGCTTTGCTTACTCTGGTCTGCATAGTTTTTGGTCTTCAGCTCCAGCTGTCGAGTCTGAAATTCGAGGTGCTCCACTTGGATTTGGAGCTCTTTCTTCTCCTGTTCCAGTGCATCTTCAAACTCTATGAACTTCTGCACAGGGAAGAAAAGGAGAAGGAGGCACAGATGAGGATTACATGTGAAATGGGTTTGCCCTACACGATTTCTCTTCACAAAACAGGAAAGCAGAGAGAACATAAACGGAGAGAATCTAAATTACAAAATAGGAAATAGGAATTTTTAAGTACTGTCATTAGCACAACAGCATCATATCAAGCTGAAGAGTCTATTTTATATGAGAAAGTACTGCTACTTTTAATGTATAATTAATATATAAACTATGGTCCAACATGAGTTCTGTAAACTGTCATCTTCAGCAACATTGGTCTTCCTCATGCCAGGCTGAATGTTGATTCCTGTTAACTTGATGTCACAGAAGTCAAATCCTATTTCTACAACCACATATCTAAAAATACATATGTCAGAACCCTTCAGACTAACTCTTTAATGGTGCAGTTGTAGAAAGCTTCACCCATAATTCACAGGGTGGGTAAATCCGGCAGAAATGTGCAAATCTTTTGGAAAATTAAGTCCCAATTCCAGTGCTGTTCACTCCCATTACCCCCACCAGGGCAGTAGCTGCAGGGTGACTCCTGCACAGAATGCCAGGCTGAAGGAAACATTTTACAAACACACTCTCTGCCATGCATGTGTTTCCAGCCTGGCTCTTGGTGCTATGGGGTCACCAGAGGGTTTCTGCACAGAACACTAACACAGTCATGACCCAGAATCCACGTTTCTACACTCAGAAATGGAGCTGCTTCCAGCACCACATGGACACGAGGTGGTGGGAGAACTCCCTGAGGCTCAGAGATCTCGTGCTCTATTGACCACACACACCTTGTCCCCAGCAAACCAGCATGGTACCACCAGGCTTACAAGGACACAGGACACCAAAGCCACACCAGCAGCTGCAGGACAAGTCCTCACTTGGCCTTACAACACAGAAACCAGAGTCTTGTTAAATTACTCCTGAACAGTTCCACCCAAAAAAGCCACAAGTGCAGCATCATCTGTCCCAACTCATCCATCAGCTGAGCAGAATGGCCACAGCTGAGGGTGGGAGCAGCCCTCCATCCAGAGCTGCTGAGGACAAGCGGGAGCAGAAAGAAAAGCTGAGAGGGCTTTAACCCACCTTTAAGATGTTTATGGGCCAAGAGGAGCACACAGGAAGTAACTGGGGGCTGCAAGGAGCTCACAAGGCTCTGCTCCTGGCCCTGCCTCTCTCCATCTGCTCACCAAACCCTCCTTAGGTCCAGCCCCAACAGATTGCACAGCACATGCAGGTTGGATGGAGAAACCTCCCCTGGCTCAGATCATGGATCCTGAGGAGGACAATCCCTCTCTCCCCTCCTGTGTCCTCCCCACACACATCAGTGCTCAGGAGGGCGCAGCAATTTCAACTGAACAAACAAAGCCTTGCTGTCCTCCAAAAGAGACAGAGCGTGGGGAGAACCCTCCCTGGCAAAGACCCCCAGGGAAACAAACCCAGCCAAATGCACAGCAAGATTATTTTGCTCAATTCTGCAGGTGAAGCAGCCTGCCCAGACTCTGGCTGCGCTCTCAGGGTCAACTCCAAGCTCATTCCCTATGGCTTTTACTGGAATTATTAGCAGGGCCACTGGAGCCACCATTCTGAACTGGATCCTCTCTGCTGATGCCAGAAAGCCACATCATGAATTATTCCTGCAGGCTTTCCAAGCTGCTCAGTCAATCCCTGGGAGCAGTGACTCACTTTGCATCCCTCCATACCTGTATTTATAGCAACAATCAAACACTCTTTAGCCACCCCTCATTTCCCTGCACTGGCTGTTCTGCAGTGCCTTTCATCTCTAACTGGCCTTGCAACTTTGTTCTCCTTCCTGCCCAAATTTATTGTAATCAGAGTTGGGGCTTTTTTCCACTTATGGTTGTTTTGCACAGTATTTTCTAGAAATACCAGTGATACCAATACCCTTCTTCTGTTATAAAGGAGTCATCTCAGAGGCTGAACATTTACTTTTTAATTCAATTTTAAGACTGTACCAGGGTTTAGATTCTTAAGCAAGTGGTTTTTTCCCCTGAGATGCCAATAAACATTGAAATTCCTTAGTCACTCACCCAGCAACCCGTTTTATGGATTTTGAGAGATTAATAAAGCAACCTGCTCGTAAATTTGCAGATTTATTGATGAAACCTTTTCCAGAACAACAAGATCATTTCACAATGAGTCAAAAAGGAAAAGAAATGCTAACGGCCACAGTGACACTGAGCAGCAGAGCTGAGAAGCAGCAGTTTCACTTGCTCCATTCAGAGGCTGATGGAGGCTGTCCCAACAAAGAGCCTTTTCCTGGTGTAATCTCCATCTCCTCGCAGGGTTTTGCAGGAACCACTCTCTGCTAAAGCTCTACTGATGAGCCCTTTTAATTACAGCCAAGGGCTAAATCCCCAGCAGCTCAGCCCTCACCACCCTCCTGCTCCCATTTCTCCAGCCAGGAGTATGCACCCCAGCCAGGCAGGAATGAGGGCTTTAGCAGCAATAAAAAGGAATGGATATTAAGGAAAACATTCACAGGTTTCTCAAGAAAAAAATTAGAAAGTAAAAGAAGGTACAAGCCCAATTTTATTCTCATTATGTAGGTCACATTTAATAGGATTCCTGGATTTGTTACTGCTGTTTCGGTTTAATTCAGAGGAAACTGTTTGAAAGATTAAGTGTTCTACAATATATGGCTCAGCCTTCTTCCTCAGACCTGTCTGTTTTGCAACCTGAAAGTAATCAAAGAAACATAAAACTAGAAATCAATTAACTACCTGGAAAGAGACACAGAGACACTGCTATGAAAAATTAATATTGCCCTCAGTGTCTGGAGGGCAGGAGAGCATTTTGGACAACAGGGTGCTCTGTCCTGGAGCTGAGCTCTGCAGCACCTTGGACCCGCTCCCATGCCAGGACCCACCTGAGCTCCTCCCTGCACACCACGAGCTCTGAGAGCACCACCAGTCCCAAATCCAGAGTGCAGAGAGTGGCCACAGCAGAGGCCAAGGAGGAGAGGATCCCTGCCAGGGCTGTGCCCGAGGAAGATGCTCCTGACAGAGCTGCCACAGTGTGCTGGTTAAACTGGCAGGGGAAATGAAGCCAACTCAGGATGGGATTGCAAGTCAGAATAACAATTTCATAAAAGATCACAAAATACACTGAGAGAGAAGGAAAATTCATTTGTGCCACAAAACCAGATGTCCAGCCCAGCACAGTGGGGCACAAGCAGGATGGAGCTCACCAACCCCTGTGCTGAGCACCACGTGGGCCCCCTGAGTTCAAAGTAAGGAGAAAGGAAGAAACCTGCTGGTGACAATGATGCTTGCAGTCCTGGGGGCAGTCTCAGTCTGGTTGAGGCTCTGCTCCTCCTCTGGATCTGAAGAGAGATCCCAGTCCCAAAACCCCAACTTATCTCTGCTTGGGCTCAGATGGGAACGCCCAGTCCCTCCCCCAGGGTGGGGAGTTTCACAAGGGGGGATTTACTCTGTGAGCTGAATCATAGCACATTTTTGGCCTCCCTGCTGGCCCCTGAGCAGACATGACCCCTCAGGTGGATGTGAAGGTGCTGGTGGCTCCCCGGAGGGGAGTTATCACACTGAGTCATTGGTGTGAAGACAGGAAAACTTCCTTATCCCACAGAAGTTCCTAAACACCCCCCTGTCCCCTGAGGGGTGGGGTGTGCCCTGGGCAGCTGCTGCCAATGGTCCATGGTGAGCAGTTCCTGAGCAAAATGAGACAGAGGGTTTAGAATCCACCCCCACCCAGTGACAAACTGATCCTGGTGCTATAACTATGACAAACTACAACCAGGACACTCTGTCACTGCTGCTCCACGGCTCCAGGGGATCCAGGCAGGCTTCACTCCTTCCCCATAAACCTGCAGCTGCCATCCCATCCAGCAGCCAGGGCAAAGCCACCCTGGCCACTGGAAGCAGCAGCGACTGAACTGGCTTCACTCAGCCCTGTGAGCACATCCACAAGCACAGCTCAGCAGCATCAGGACTTTGAGGAAAACAGGTCCTTGAGGTTCATTTGAGTTGCTCTTGTGAGCAACAGGCTCCAGAGACAGACAGCAGAGGCAGGGCTTCACCCCCAGCATGATGAGTCCAGTTCTGGGCCCCGCAGTTCAGGGAAGATGTTGAGGTGTTGGAGCGGGTCCAGAGAAGAGCAACGAGGCTGGGGAAGGGACTGGAGCACAAGAGCTGTGAGGAGAGGCTGAGGGAGCTGGGGGGGTTCAGAGTGGAGAAGAGGAAGCTCAGGGGGGACCTCATCACTCTCCACAACCCCCTGGCAGGAGGGTGTTACCCAGATGGAGTCGATCTCTTCTCCCAGACAACCAGCAATAGGACAAGGGGGTGTGGGCTTGAGCTATGCCAGGGGAGGTTTAGGTTGGATTTTAGAAAGAAATTCTTTCCAGGGAGAGTGACCAGGCTTTGGAATGGGCTGCCCAGAGGGGTGGTGGAGTCACTGTCCCTGGAGATTTTTAAGATGAGACTGGATGTGGCATCAGTGCCATGGGCTGGTAATCACTGTGGGGTTGGACTTGATGATCTCGGAGGTCTCTTCCCACCCAGATGGTTCTGGGATTCTGGGATGTTGTGCCATGAGTTGTGCCTCGTTGTGCCAGCCTGGCTCCTGCCCCTCTCCTGCCCAACCTCACCCCACCAGGGGTGTCCCCAGCACACAGCAAAGCCCCTGCCACACGGTGCTCTCTGCACCAAACCCACCCTCTCATGGTGCTGGGAATTCATAGCAGGGCAGGAGGAACAGGGAACACCAAATGGATAAAGTGTTTGAATGTTTTTTAACTTTTTTTTGATTCACCAGAGGCAGTCCTATTGCCAAGTACATGTTACTGAGTGCATGTAACTCAGTAAATAAACATCCATAGACATTTCACTTTTTCTTTCAAAGGTGGGATACAATCCTGGCCCTGAAGAAGCTGTGGGAATGTCTCAGTAACTTGAAGAGGAATCCAGATATCACCCCAACCCTTTAAATCTCCTTAAAATAACCAGGTGGAGGGGACACTAACTTGTAAGTCTCCTTCCCATTAGAACACTTTCTGGCTGTAATATTCACAAAAAGCACCAAACTCATACAGAACATTAAAATAACCCCTCTGGCTTACTCTTGTTTATTGTGTTTCTGATCTCAGTCTGTGCCCAGGCAAACCCACCTCAATGCTGCACAGATGTTTGGGGCACAAAGACAAAGCTCTGGGGGTCCTTACTCACACTTCCTAAGCACCAAAGAATATTCACAGGAATCAAACCCACACTTCTGGCCTCAGAACAGCAAAATTCCCATGACTGCTCAAAGCAGACACTGCAGATAATACTCGTGCTTCATTATAGACATAAATATATTTAACAGGAGCACAGAGTCACAAAATGCTTTAGGTTGGAAGGGATTTTGAAGCTCATCTTGTTCCACCCCCTGCCATGGGCAGGGACACCTCCCACCAGCCCAGGTTGCTCCAAGCCCCATCCAACCTGGCCTGGGACACTCCCAGGGATGGGGCAGCCACAGCTTCTCTGCCCACCCTGTGCCAGGGCTGCCCACCCTCCCAGGGAAGGATTCCTCCCCAATACCCCATCTATCCTTGCCCTCTGGCAGTGCCAGGTCAAGTAGGGGGAGAAGAAACCCAAAGAAACAACCGAACAGCACAGACTTGTGGTCTGATAAAATGGATTTTAAAATGTATTTACATGGAGCTCAGCTCAGACACTCAGTCCAGGGATTCACAGCTCCCAGCTGGATGGAGAAACAGAAATAAAAATAAATAAAGAGAATTGCACTGCTGGTTAAGAAAAAGCACCTTTTTTTTTGGCTTTCACCAAAGCAGGGGGTGCACTGGAACCAACCCAGCCCCCACTCACAGGAGTTCTCAAGAGCAAGGCTTGACCAGCATGAATATTTTTACCATTTTTTCTCTCTCTTTTTTTTTTTCCTTTCCTAGATCCCCTACACTTAATTTCAAAGAATAATTTCTGAATCTGAGCAATGGAACAGTTCATCACCTGGGTCACCTGAGAGAACTGGAGTATGAAACAGCTCTATATCTGAACAAGTCACATGGAGTTTGTTCTGCCAGGCTCTATCCCCAGATTTCAAGCAGGATCACTACTCTGTAATAACCTATGATTATGGCAAACAATAATGGCTCATACACCACTTTTTACAGGGAAAATATCTGGCATAAAATCATCTTAGGGCTAAAGAATGGCTGTTCCTCTGAAGAGCAGTGGGACAACGCAGACTGCTCGGCTTTCTGCCTTCCTGCCTCTTGCAAAGGCAGAAAACAGCTAAAAAATAGTAACGTGTCATCAGGAATCATCACATCACATCAGAGAGAAACCAGGCAGAGCCAGGGAGATGCAGAAATCTCATCAGGTGGCCCTAATTCGTGGTGGCAGAGAGTGCATCGGGGGCACGGCGAGGGGAGCGCCCTCGGCCGGGGCAGGGCAGGGGCAGGAGGATGCCCAGGAGCTCCCTGCCCTTGGCATGGGCAGCAGGGCAAGGCAGGGAATCCTGTCCCCCTCCTCTGCTCAGGTGAGACCCCCCTGCAGAGCTGCCTACACTGTGGGGGTCTCAGCACAAGGATGTGGAGCTGCTGGAGTGGTGCCAGAGGAGGTCACGGAGATGCTCCAAGGGCTGGAGCCCCTCTGCTCTGGGGACAGGCTGGGACAGCTGGGGGGGCTCACCTGGGGAACACAAGGCTCTGGGGAGACCTGAGAGCCCCTTCCAGGGCCCAAAGGGGCTCCAAGAGAGGGACCTGGGACAAGAGATGGAGAGACAGGACAAAGGGGAATGGCTTCCCACTGCCAGAGGGGAGCAGGCTTAGATGGGATATTGGGAAGGAATTCTTGGCTGGGAGGGTGGGCAGCCCTGGCACAGGGTGTCCAGAGAAGCTGTGGCTGCCCCATCCCTGGGAGTGTCCAAGGCCAGGTTGGATGGGGCTTGGGGCAACCTGGGCTGGTGGAAGGTGTCCCTGCCCGTGGCAAGGAGGGTTGGAAAGGTCTTTTAAGGTCCCTTTCAACTCAAACCCCTCTGTGATTCCATGTTCGGCTTTTCCTCTCTATAGGTATTCATATAAAATCACTTATTTAGCAAAGCTGAAGTAGAAGATCAAGAAGTTGTGTTATCTGCCTTACACCAATGTTACCTTAACTTCATTACACGAACACATTCCCAGTTTCTATCAAGAAGAGAGGCAGAACATACACATTTAGTGTTTTCCCTGGGAAAACAAGAGTTAACAAACATTTAAAGCTGCTCTCCCTCGCTGGTCTCAACGGCTGAAATGGACCCTCACATAAACAGGAAACATGGCCATCAGCAAAATAAAACCACACCTGCACATCCACACCTGCCATGACATGATTTTAGATACATTTTGGCTCCCTGAGAGCAGGTAGAAAGGGGGTCCCTGCATTTCAGCTGAGGACCACCCCTGCTGCTCCCCAGTGCCTCGGGGTCACAGACCTGTGGGGGTGCCCCAAGCGATGCCAACCTTGCCTTGAGCAGACCCTGCTCCAGGTGATCACAGAGCCAACCCCTGATCCTGCTGCCACGAGGAGACACGCCATCACTTCTGGCAACAGGATGTGTCTTCTCCATCTCCTGAGGATCTCAGCTGCAGCAAACAGAGGATGCTGTCCCAAGAAGCAGTGGCCAAACTGTGACCCTCCCACAGTGCTCTGGCACAGGGGGCAGGAGCTGAATGGAAGGTCACTGCAGCTGTGACATGAAGAAGCAACAATTTAAACCCCCAGCTAGACCACACTTCTGAAAACCCACAGGTAACTGATCTACCAACTCAAACTTCACATGTGCTAAAAATCTTACCCTGCACTTGTTACAGACCTCAGCAGATTCCAGCTCTGCTCTCCAGTGTCCCTCGCTCTGCTCTGTGTGTTCCCCAACGTGCCTGGGTCTGCTCTCTGAGGGTTCCTCATCTTGGGTGGATTTGGCCATTGTGCTGTGGCAGCTGTGATACAAAATGCTCACATTTTCATTGCAGAGCTTGGCCTGAAGTCCAAATCATATTCCCAGTAGAGCTGATATTACACATCAGCCTTGGGACCAGGAGGGGTTTTATATTAGAAATTCAAGATTGCAATAATCACTTTATATTGAACATTTGAGATATGTAACCTTGAATCACATATAAACAAGCATTGTAATAATCACTTTCTATTGAATACTTGAGATAAATAACCTTGAATCACATATAAATAAGCATTTCATATGGGAAAATAACTACCAGCCTTCCCTGGCTGAGGTCTCTGCCCTCAAATAAAGCTGACAGGGAACAAGGCCATTTATCAGCAGAATGGCCAAAACATCGTAAAGGAGAACACATTATAATGTCATTTTAACTATATTTTACCTTGGTTTTTAGAATTCACTAGCCCAGAAGGCCACACAGTACACAACTTCCTGACAGAAGGATGCTCTGAACTATCCCCTGTGTTGGAATCCTTGCTATCCTCAAAGATAAATGCACTCCTGAAGGAACATTCCAATCTCCATGGACACATACAACTTTCTGCCAAAGTAATATTTCCTTTATATCTGAGGAACTCGGGGATAAAAGATTTCTGTTCCTGCTCCTAACTTCAAGGAGTCAAAATTGCATCTTTGATCTGCAGGATACTCAATAGTCATAGATGGGACTTTGAGTGTCTTTTGTGAACTAAAGCTCTTTTGTGTCAGTGCATGCAAAGATGACCATCTCCCCTAGTCCTGTTCCAAAGGAGAATCACTTTTCTCTTACAGTGCTCTCCATCAAGTTGGCCTGGTTCTCCAGCACAGCCAGGAGAGGCAGAGGGACCCTCCCACACCCTGGACCCCACGCCAGCTCTGCCCCACATAGGGTTTGCCCGTCCAGAAGCTCCCATCTCCCAGTGGGACCAATGCCAAGGTTAAGTGGGACAGAAGATGCAGGAAGGAAAGGGGTGCACGGAGAAGGGATGGGCAGAGCAGCTGCCTTTGAGAACAGCCTTGACTTTGTTTCCATCAGGACAGCCTGTTGGAAAGGGGGTATGACTGTGAAGTCCTGCAGATGACACCAAACCCCAAGGTGCCACTGAAGAGAACAAACTGGGTGGAAGGGACAAACTGGGTGACACTGGAGAGCACTCGAGTGCACAGCCATGCACATGGGAACAGCCAGATCTGCTGGCAGGAGGAGGAGGAGGATGAAGAAGCAGCTGAGGACAGAACCACCAGTCAATGAGCCCCACAGTGATGTGCTCTGGGCCAGGCTGAGGAGGGCACAGAGGAGCTGGACATGCTGCCCCTCTGCCAGGTCCCACTGCACTGGCCTGGGCTGCTGAAGGTGACAGCCCTCACCTCAACCTTGTCCCCAGCACTTTGCCGTGGGCCACTGGGACACTGGTGGAGAGCATTCCCACATCATACACAGGTCAGATGTCCCTGGGAAATCACCTGCTGTTCCTCCTGCCTCTCAGAGAGGATCAGCCCCAGCACCAGACACGGTGAAGGGTCACTCAAGGAAAAGGGGATGAGGGAATCTGTAAAAGAAGACCAGGCTGGCCAGGTGACACATGGGCACCTCCATGCCAGCAGGACACATGGCAGAGCCCAAAACTGCCTCCCCTGGCAAGGGAACAGAGCAGCCAGCAAGCAGAGACCAGACAGAGCAGGAGCAGTTCCCATTAACAGAACCAAGAAATAAATATTTCATAGGGCAGAAACTCACTAATAGGAAAGGACAATGCTGGCACAAGAACAAACCAGGAAAACCAGGCCATGAATTAAAACCCACCAAGCAACTCCACTGCAATTTAGGGGAAGGAAGAAGTAGAAGCAGGAGATATAACTAATGGTTTTAAGACAAAGCTTGATATATTTATGAAACAGATTACGTAACTCAAGTGCCTGCAATACCCTGGGACTGGACGTGGTGACTCAGGAAGTCCCTTCCAGTGCTACTGCCCTGAGTTTTTAAGGAACAGTGGGTGTTTCTGAGAATGCTGGAGGCAAAACAGCTACAGATTTGGTGCAAAAACTACCAGGCAGCAAGAAGTCCACAGGGCTCAAGTCTGGAGTAACCAACTCAAGCCAAGAAAGTGCCCAGTGGTGCAGCTATACCTTTGTATAACTACATTCATTTTTCATACTAATATCACCTTAATGTGTGTGCATAAACAGCCAGTTTGTACCACTCAGTATGAACAGGCTGAGTGGATATTGGACACCCCTCATGTCAGGCTGTGCTAGGGGAGCTGGGCTCTGGACAGAGGCATTCCCAGGAGAACGACCTGCTAAATACTAGTTTAAGATAAGTTTCCTAATTTCAAGAGCAGAGGTGTTAATTTCCCCCAAATCATTGAGATCATCACACATTGAGTGCAGCAGGTGTAGAGCATCCAGCAATCACTGTCCAAATTTTACCCTCCATGGTTTTAGTTTCTTCCTAAATATTTTCTATGTTTTTTTTTTCACGTGTGACATGACATTACTGAAGTCATGTGGAAGTTTTCTGCCTCCTGAGTAGCTCTGCATGAGCCTCCATTCGGGGAGATAAGAACTGATGCACAGGTTTTAAATGTTCAGCAGAGACAGTGTGGATAACAACAGACAGTGAAACAAGTATTAATGGATTCAACATTGTAAAAAGTCAAAATTACACAAGCTGGTAGTGTAAATTATCTTCACTGGTGAGGGCTAAAATATATTCTGTATGTATTTTTGCCTCTGGAATTATGGTGCAAATTCTGTGGTGATTTTGATTGAACTCAGACCACCCACCCCAAAAGCCACCCAGCTGAAGGGATGTCAAGAGAAGCAACCAGGGAGGTGGGACAAAGGTGGGGGGAGTGAAACGTGGGCAGTGGTTCAGGCAAGTGGAATTCACAGAGATGCTGCAGGTTGCATTGAATGCTGCTACAAAAGGATGAAAAACTGTGTTAAACCACAAAACTATCCCAGGAGGTGTTCAAGTTTTACAGATTCCAAAGTTCGTAACAAAGACTGTTCACTGAAGGAACAGTCACAGAGGAAGGAACGAAGCCAAAGGCCATCACCTGATGGCCAACCCCAGCTCATGGACCATGGGCATGGCACAGTCACCATGGGGAGGTGATGAGGGGGAGGGAAAAAAAAAGCCTGTGTTTATTTTACTTGGGGCTTATGACGCTTATTTTGTTTACTTATGCTCATTTTGTTTATGCCTATTTTGTTTATGCTTATTTACCCAGGACTTATAATGTTGCTTATTTTCTGTGCTTTTATACTTATCATAGAATTTGCTCAGTAGTGTGAAATTCACTGCAGCAAAACTCACACAGTGTCCTTGAAAGGGCCACACCAAGAGGCCCAAAGCTTCTGGGACCAATGAAAACAGCCAGGATACCCCATGATAAATCAGAAAACATGTCAAAGGAACAAGATAAGTCCAATTAGACCAGTTACAGTTGCCAACAAGACTGGTTTGAACCAGTTTTGAGCAAAAGGTGAAAAGTTCACAGGAGGAAGACACTTTCCTTCATCCCTAAAGACCCCCAGGGACCCCCGCCCTCAATTCCCAGGAGGAACAGTGCACGGGCAAGAAGCAGCAGCAGCACAGGGAGGAGAAAATGGAAATCAGTTCCCAAGACTCATTACAATGACCCTGCCTTCTCTAAGGAAATAATGTTTATGCATAAAAGAAAAATGAATATGTATAACTTCCTTGCATATAAACCCTTTGTTACCTCAACCAGGGGCACGTGTTTTTGGAGGAGCGATCCCCCTGCGCCCGGGCTGGGAATAAACGGAGCTCTCTAGAACCTCACTGGGTTAGAGGGGGTTTATTCCACAAAACAGAGGTGCTCCAGAAACAGCTGGACATGGCACTCAGTGCTGTGGTCCAGGTGACACGATGGTGATGGGCCAAAGGTTGGACCCCAGTGATTCTGTGATATCCCTGGAGCTGCTGAAACACTGTGCTGGGAAGCTCCTCCAAAGTACAGTTCTCCAGTTTTGCCAGTAAAGAGAGATTTCTGGTTTAACTCAACCAAAACATGTATTTGGGTTCTTCTCCAAAGCTTTTATTGACTGGCGAAAGAAAATGGTAAAATATCCTGAAATGACTCCTCTCTCCATCGTGGGGGAGGGAAGGTGCTTCTCCATAACCAAGTCCTTCTAAATGTGTGGTGCCTCACACTGCACACTTCTCCCACACCTGCTGATCATAAATGTGTTGTCATTGAGCCCTTCCAGTCCTTTTTCAAGCATAAAATCCCAAACCCAAAGAAGACAAAAAGCCTCAGGGCCGTACACCCTGAAAATATCCAACCATTAACAGATGAGTAAACTTCCCTGTTTTAAATTAGGATTTATGATTACTGTGTACAATTATCTGTTGGGGAAAACCTGGCATGAGTTCAACAGAGAAACCTTTCCACAAAAGCCTGCAGGTGGGAGGGCAGGCAGCCCTCTCCTGATGCTTCCCCTCTCGAGAGGGACAAGCAGGTCTGCGCTGGCACTGAGTGGCAACCAAGTGGAGTGGCTGGGGCTGGGATGGTCCAGGTCCAGGTAAAGACTAATGAGAGCCTGAAACTGCTTTTGTGAGACTCAGCTGAGCAGGTCCCTCCCAACCAGGGCAGTGGGAGAGAAGGCAAACACCAGCAGCTGTCCATGACCAGTGGAGTCCACACCACAATCCATCTCAGGAGCAAAAGGTCCAGTGCTGCCCACTGAATCCTGAACTAAAGCCACCTGTCCTGCCAGGGAAGACGCAGCTCCACGGGTACCACTCTGGACACCTCCCCACCCAACTGCCTGCAAGGTGAGCTGCAGACTTGGGGCATCCATTTGGGAAGCTGGGAGGGTGGGGGGCCCTGGCACAGGTGACCAGAGAAGCTGTGGCTGCCCCATCCCTGGGAGTGTCCCAGGCCAGGTTGGACAGGGCTTGGAGCACCCTGGGCTGGTGGGAGGTGTCCCTGCCCATGGCAGGGGGTGGGATGAGATGAGCTTTCCAACCCAAACCATTCTCTGATTCTGTAGTTTAAAATCCATCTACAGTGGCAGCAAGGCCAAATCTCCCCAGGCCTCCTTGGCTTTTCTCTCACAACTCTGCTTCCTGAAGCCCCAGTGGTACTTTGTGCCTTCACACACCTGGCTCATCCCAACAGTGCCATTGGCAAACCCTCCTGCAGAGCCACCACCAGAACAGGACCACCCAGCAGCTGCTTCACTGCAGGAAGAGAAAATGCTCCTCAAAGCCCATTTGGGGGTCATGATTTGACTTATGCAGGTAACCCTGTTGAGGGGAAACCTGACCACCACCCCTCCACATCATCATCATCAACTGACTTTCAGAACATCACTCTGAATTGCTCATTAAAGTCACAGCTCAGAGTGCTCACTCACTATTTATGTTAAAGGCAGTTTTTAGTAACACACTGATATTTACAAATATTAATAAGTGCCATAAGCTTGAGTGACATCAAGAGGATTTGTATGAAGGAGCTGTGTCTGGATATAGATATTTTTCCCTCCAAGATTAATGAGACTAAAATAACGTTACCAGATGGCAAGGACTGATGGGCATTACATGTGGAAAGCCTGATTCCTCACAGAGAAGTGATTTACAAATACATATCATATGGTCAGTCTCTACTGCAAAACAGAATCACAAATCTTCTTGCTCCTTAAAATGAATAAAATTTAATAAACTGTAAACAGGAGAGTCTAAACACTTTCATCTCATCAATGTAGAATTCATACCAGTTACCAGAAAAAATCAGAATAACTAATCATGGGGTTTTTTGCAAGTGATTTTCCAACAGCTGTTGGTCCTATAACATCATCTCTAACATGCTAACAAAAAAAAAATGTATTCTGCACACAAACTTTGGCTGGGGAGAAGACGAAAAGAGCCGAGGGAAGGACGAGCTGCTTCTGGCTGTCTCAGCTCAGCCCTTCCTCTGCCCGAGCCCAAAGCAGTACAGTCTGCACCGGGCATCCTCCCCCAGGCCAGCCTGGCTCCTCCCTGCCCAGGGTCACAGCTCCTTCCTGCAGCTCCGAGCCGGCACCAGGGCATCAAAGGGTTCCCTTGGCACCCGTGGGAGCAGCCCATGATCCCATGGGAGCAAAGGGTTGGGACCAGCCTGGCACACCCTGCATCCTTCAGGATGTCCTAGTGCCGCCCTGCCCTCCACCCCACCCACCCTGCATCCATCAGGACGCCCTAGTACCACCCTGCCCTTCATCCCACCCATCCTGCATCCTTCAGGACGTCCCAGTACCACCCTGCCCTTCATCCCACCCATCCTGCATCCATCAGGATGCCCCAGTGCCAATCCTTCACTCAAGGGATGTGCTGACCACAGGCCAAAGCACTGAGCTGTTGCCAATTTTAGGAGCTCTCTAAACACAGACACAGAGTTTAATTCAGATAGGAGACAATGTTTGTTCTGCTCAGGGTGCAAGGTGCAGCTTTCCACAAATCAAGCACACCGTGGGGCAAAAGGTTCCATCTTTTATACGGTAAAATTTACATGAACCTGCCTCTCGAATGCATATTTATTTGTATGACATAAGCAGAGCTTAAAACACAAAGTTAATTTCTTCATTAAGCAGATTCTGTTGTATAAGTTATCTGATGACATCAGTTATGTTTACAAAAGGTGAGACAGGGGGACAGGTAACTCAGCTTGAAGGCATCATGAGGAGGCTGTAAGGATAGCTAGTGAGTCTGTTTTACCAGTTCAGAGGGAAAAGAGAACATGAGAGTCTGTATCTAAAATAATTAATGGTGTCTACTCAAATATACACAAATCTGAAACACAGGAATCTCCACAAACACTTTTTGTTGTTTGTTGCTTTTAAACATATGGAGTTTATTTTATTACCTCCAGTAGCTGAGTTTTATAATCTATGATTCTGTGATCAATTCTGAGTGACATTCAAGTGACATCACTGACAAAAGGCATCAGAGACAACTGAGACACGATGGTTGACGACCCCTTAACGTGAGATTTGGCTCACCCAGAAGACTCACTGAGATTGCAGCAGACACTCACACTTTTGTTGCTTTCTACTCCTGAACAACTAAATCAATGTATTTTAGAAAAAGGCAAGGAGAAAAGTACCATAAACATGTAAGTCAACATCTGCCTGCTCAGCAGAAAAAGAACACTCCAAGTATCACAGCACTTCTGATGCTAACGAAGAAATTGGTTTCTCCAGGACCAACAGCTTTTGTAAATTAAGACAATTGCAGAAGAGGACGCAGTTGGAATAACCCCCTAGTAACCACACAGAACCTGCTGCTCATTCTGTGGGTGAAATCTGGCAGTGTCTGTAGGGTCCAGGAATGGACCAAGAGGGTCTGAAGGATCTGGAGATGTATGGAGGCATTCCATGTTTGCCTCTTATTTTCACCAGCCTATTGTGCAAAGGATCCAGGTGAAAGCAAATCCTTTATCTCATCTCTGCTGCCCCCCAAAGCCTTCCTCCCGGGATGCTCTGAAGTCACCATCAGGCTGCAGCCACTCCCATTAATCAGCTCTTTGGAAGGTCAGGTTTCATGGTGAGGAAACAAAGTGCCTTCCCAGGCTCGAGCCTTCCCACAGGGAAAGCAGACACAAGGCAGGAGAGGAAAAATCCCTTCCAGTGGAGAACACCAGGGGCTGGAGCCCACAGGGTCACTTTGGTCATCCTCCCTCCACAACACCCAAAGGGGAATTAGGGTACAAGGAGGGACAATATTTAAGACATCCCTTAACAAAGGGGGCATCTTCACAAGCCTGTGTGCTGCTGGAGATGCAGACAGGAGCCAGGGAGCTCACCAGCTGGAGAGCTATTCAGGTACCTGTGGCAGCCACTGGGCCTCTCACAAAGGACCATCTCCTCCCAAAATGCTGCCACTGATGTTCAAACAGAACACTGGAGCCCTCTCACTACATAAAAATAAATGACTGATGAGTGAACGTGCTTATCATGTAAATAACAAGGCAGTCAGCAAGCTGGAGTGAGGAATGATGGCCAGGGCCACGTGGCAGAGGAGAGGGGGACACTGCTTGTTTTGGAAGTGGGAAAGGATAACACACAGGGATCTGTCAAATAAGAATCCTGCAGTGGCACTGCCAGCAAAGGGCTTGCACAGGTCACACCCCACACCTGGGGGGCACAGGCACATGATGGGGTGTTATGGGTTTCTGTGGCTGAATTTTAGTAGCAGGGGGGGCTTCCAGGATGGTTTCTGTTAGAAGCTGCCAGAAGCTTCTCCTGTCCTGTGGAGACAAGGACAGCCAGGGCCAGGAGGGACCTACTGCTGGTGGACAGAGATGGGTCAATTAAGAATCACAGTCACAGCTCTGGGATAACATATTTAAGAATTTAGGAGTGTTGTACAGTTGGAAATTCCAGCCATGAGACAACAACACAGAGACCAAGGTGGGAGCAGGAGGAGGAGAAGGAGGGACCCCACACTGGAGCAGGGGGGNCCCCCCAGTAGAAGTGTTGCTCGGGGGCTGGACTCACGTTGGAGAGTCTATCGAGGACTGTCCCCCAGGGGAGGGACCCCAGGGGAGCAGGGGAAGGACTCAGAGCTGTGGCCCCCCTGCAGCCCGTGGGCAGGACCGTGGGGGAGCAGGTTGTCCCCCTGCAGCCCACGGAGCCCATCGGGGGGCAGAGACCCGACTGCCCCCCATGGAGTGACCCCCAGGACAAGAGCAATGGCAGCAACAACACCCACCTGCAAACCCCCATTCCCTGCTCCCTGGAACTGCTGGAGGGAGGGAGGAGTGGGAGGAGAGGGGTGTTCTTGGGACTGATTTATTTCTTACTTTTTAGTTTTAGTACTTTTTGTTTTAGTTCTTATCTTGTTAGTAATAAATTTAAGTATTTAGCCCCTCTGAGTTTGCTTTGCCATTATCTCTCAGCTGGTTTTTGCCTTTTCTCCTTTTCCCTTTCCCTCTGGGAAAAGGGGGGCCCTGGAGGTTTGGGTGGACACTGGGTGAAAACCACTACATGGGGTCACCCAGCTTGGCAGAAAGATGTGGGTGACAGTGGACACCAGGCTGAACACGAGCCAGTGATGTGCCCTTGACGCAAATGGTGTCCCAGGTCAAGGGGAGATCCTTCCCCTCTGCTCTGCACTGGTGAGGCCACTCCAGAGGGCTGTGTCCAGTGCTGGGCTCTCCAGTACAAGGGAGGCAGAGACAGAGTGGAGAGTGCCCAATGAACCACCACAAGGATGATGAAGAGATTGGAGCACCTGGAAAAGAGCAGGCTCAGGGAGATCTCATCACTGCATGTAAATACCTGCAGGGAAGATGCAGAGAGGATGGAGCCAGGTGCTTTCCAGTGGTGCCCAGTGACATGGCAAGAAGCAATGGGCACAAACTGGAACACAGGAGGTGCCCTCTCAACATCAGAAAACCATTTTTCCCTGTGAACACTGGCACAGGCTGCCCAGGGAGGTACCAGGAGTCTCCCACCACCTTGGACATACTCAGACACTGCTCCTGGGCAGCCTGCTTTGATTGACCCTGCCTGAGCAACAGCTTGGAGCAAATGACCTCCAAAGGCTCCTTCCAACCTCTACCAGTCTGAGATTCTGCTCAAAGCCCCACGGGGAAGCCCACAAGATGACAACTCCAAAGCCAGCCCACTGGGAATGCCGCAGGAGGAGGGATGCTCTGCTCCAGGGGGTCACCACGCTCCTGAAGCTCCCACCACTGCCAGGACCAACAGCAACACAGGGCTGTGGGCACTGCAGCCTGGCAGGTCCTGCCACAGGATCACACAGCAGGAGCCCAGCAGAGCCCCAGCACCCTGGCACAGCAGCAGCATCTGCCCTCCAACACCTGCAGCCTGAAAACACCCACCAGCAGCAGGGTCAGTGTGTGGGAACAACAGCCACGGGTCCTGAGACAGACGTCTCCCCAGCCACATTCCAGTGGAGGTTGTTCACAGGTGCTGGACCATCACAGTGCAGAACATGAGGTTAAAAAAAGGCCTTTTAGGAGGGGCCAGAGCTCCTGGCCAGCACTGGGTCCTCACCTCCACACCATACCTGTATGACCCTTAAGTGAGCCCCATTTTAAACATGCCAGTGAGCATGAACTGAGGGTGCAAATCAAATGACTGAGATCTTATTCTGCTACTAATGCATTTTTTGTTCCTCTGGGCAGCCACCACCATTCCCCCTGGGATGCAAACGTCCCTGGAAGCAGTTTTCATGCCACAAGAGGTCTGAAGGCACCTCCCACCTGGCAGACCCCAAGAATTCATGCTGACACCCCCCAGCCCTCCCTGTGAAAGCCTTTTTGTGCATCCACACGTGCACACTCATCTTGGCATCAGAGGAACAACCTCTGCAGAAATCAGCATTGAGGCCACACTGGTGCATGCCTGCAAGAGAGGAGGAATCCAGAACATTAGGAAAGCAGCTTGCATAAATCAAATCATCTCATTAAGAGTGGACCCAGGAAGGTTTGTTTTCCCTGGGGATTTCTGCAGGTGTCCCCCAGCCCTTTCCTTGTCCCCTGAGCAGACCCCAGGAAGGAACAGCGTGTGCATGGTGGACCCACCTGCCCCAGACCCACGTGCCAGCTGCCCTGCTGTCCCCTGCAGGCTGCCAGCTCTGCCTGTCCCTTCCCCAGGCAGACCCTGCACTTGGCCTTTCTCTTTCACTTTTCACCAAAAAAACAAACAAACTAAAAAGTATAAGTAACCCTATTTTTTAATGCCTTTGTCTGGGAGCAGTCAGCAGCTTCCTAAGCTATTGGGGGCAGCTCCTAACAGAGCAGTCCCAACACCTTCATCTCCTTAGGAGAACAAGCCACACCAGATACTCAGCCAGCAAAACCAAAGAAATGAACACCCTGTGTCAGTGTGCACCACCCCAAACAAGTCGGCCACAAAGGTCATGGAAAACTGCAACGTTGTGTCCTGAACCCCATAATCACAGCCACTGACAGCACTGCCTCATGCCAAGGAACTTCTTCTCTCAATCCACTTGCTTAGGTGCTTCTGCTGCCCTATTTTAGGACAAGAGGAAAATGCCCTGCAGCCCAAGTGTTTAGAAAATAAAGTAGCAATTTGCTTTTTGCAAAGATTGTGTCAAAAAGAATATATAGCATTGTCTTAAGAGAGGAGTATGGAGAAGGAAAACTGTCCTTTATGGCATTTAGAGAAAAGTTGCTTCCCTACCCAAGGCAGGAAGTTTGGAACCAGATGATCTTTAAAGTCCCTTCCAACACAAATCATGTCATATTTTTGTGATTCTGTGCTTGCTGGAAACAGCCCTAATTTAACACACCACACCTGTACAGTCTGTCTGTGCACAACTGCTGCATGAAGAATGATGGTTCTGCAAAGGGTTAATCAGCCAGGACAACACACATTTTAATGCCAGACAACAATGTCCACTTGTGCTTCCAGTTACTTTCAAACTAGTAAACTAATTTACAGCAATTATAACTCAGGGTCCTTTGATATTGCAGGAGAATAGATCAGTTTTTCATCTCCAACCTCCCACTGTCACTTTAATTGTTATAAATGGCACTCACACAGAGAGGAATCAAGACTGAGGTCAAATCCTGTTCCCAGGAGAGGATCCTCCCAGTTGGAAGTGAAGATCCCACCCAGGACTCAAGGCACAGCTCAGGGGGCTGATGATTCTGCAGAGCTGGGATGGACAGCCCCTGGGCACTGTGGGCACTGTTTCAGAGCAGCAACCCACGTTCTGGGAGGGGTGAGAAACAGGTCTCTGGGTTTTCTTGTTGTGTACAAATACATGGTGGACAGCAGAATTCCCTGTCACACACAGATTTTCACCCCCATAATGTGTAAGTCACTGCAGAGTAAGCAACGTGGGAAACAGGTGCAGATAAATCATGTACTTTGTTATGTGCCAAGGGAAGCAGCAGCCACGTATTGTATGTATGACCTTGTAACAGGGACTCTGTGGAGGCAGAATACTCATTTGTTCTCAGAAAAAGCACATTATCTATTCCCTTTTGGTAACAGTCTCCTTGCAGACACTCTTTTCTCTCACTCACACTGACCTGTGCATAAGGATAACAGTATCACCATCATCATCATCATCACTTTTTGAACAGCATCCTGCCACAATTCCCAGGTTTCCTTGCAGGGAATGTAACTGCTGCCACTACATTTGAATTCAGAAAACACATCCTGTATCTAGTAAGTCAAGAAGAGAAATCGACCCCAGTCCAAAAATGCAAGATCATTCCAACGGGACTGTTCCAAACCCCATTTTCTCCCCATAAATAGTGCACTTTTCAAATGTGTTATTTCTCAGAAGCTGCAAAATGCTGTCTCTACACAACACTTAGCAAGTCTCATGTACTCAGAATCATTTTTCAACCCCTACATGCATTTATAAGAATTTTAAAAGATTATTTATTAGTCCATTAATATATAACTGAAATTCAGGACTAAAACCTTTGACAGGCTCTTGCTTTCAGTAGCAGTAATGGACCACAAATGTCCTCCCCATCAAGATACCAAGATTCTCAGATGTGATTATTAAGCCACAAGAACACATCCATGAAAATCCAGTGTGTGCTTTACAAGTGCTTTACACTGTTCTCCAGTTCAACAACTATTTCATTAACTACCACTTATTTTATTTTACTAATTACCCCTTATCAAATCAGAACTAGGAAGGCCATAAATCTTCTGCTTTTAGTCTAAAAGACAGAACAAAAAAATCTTCTTTTCAAGAATCTGCGTGGTGGAAGAGGGACAATGAGGTGAGGGTGGACTTTTTTCCACCACCAGTGCTCTAGCCCAGCTCACTGCAAGAGGCTGAACAGCCATCCCTACGGATGAAAGGATGCTCTGGATTCCAGCAGGGGCAGGCGCAGATGCAGGAAGATGACAGAGCGCACGTCACCTCCCCTCTGTTTTGTCTACATCCGAGTGTCTGTAAGCCGAGGATTCTGCTTCCTCTCCATCCCAGGGTTTGCATCTCTCCTGAGCCCCCTCCGAACCAGCCGGGCCGCCCTGCCCCGGCTCTCACGGGAAGGGCAGCTGCTGACTTCGGCACTATTTTAATAAGGCTCAAGGGGTAGTTTTGATACAAAGAAGTTCCAAAAATAAGACGTTATCCTCTAAAGGCAATTCCTTGCTCCAACGAAACACCTTACGGCTGACACTGAGAAAGCCAGGCGGCCGCACAAATCACCCATTTTCAAAACTACTTTTCACCCCCTAAATTACGCCGACTCCTCCGGATGCTGCTGTCACCGCAAAGCGAACCCCTCGTTCCCCGAATCCACGCGACTCCAGCTATTTTGGCTCGTTTTATTTTTTTTGTGGTTACCCCCCACCCCTTCCCTGTGCCACAGGACAGCTCATCCGCAGCATCCCCGGCCCGGCGGGTCCCGAGGGGCGTGGGAAGAGCGAGGCGGGCGGGGGATGCGCCTCTCCGGGCCCGTGCCCGCCCCCGCGCTCCGCTTCTAGAAGGTACCGGCGGCCGCTGCCCCGGGGCTGCCGCGGCCCCACCGCCCTCAGGGGCACGGAGCCCGAGGCTGCGAGCGGCGGGGCCGGTCCAGCCCCCTCATCCCACCACGGTGCCGGTCCAGCCTCTTCATCCCCCCCCCGCTGTCGGTGCAACCCCCTCATTCCCCACCCCGGTGTCGGTGCAGCCTCCTCATCCCCCCTCTGTGCCGGTGCAGTCTCCTCATCCCCCACTCCGGTGCTGGTCCAGCCTCCTCATCCCCCCTCGGTNGGCAGCAGCCAAGATGGGCGCGGGGCGGCGGCGCTCACCTCCTCGGCCTGTTTGCGCAGCGCCTTCTCCCGCTCGTACTGCGTGAGCAGCTGCTCGTTGTCCTCCCGCAGCAGCTCC
>VXAU01005626.1:205271-246156 GCA_013399695.1 Formicarius rufipectus
AGATTCTCAAGCACCGTCACCACCAGCGGCATCAGCTCCTTCACCACCTCCTCGTCGTAGCAGTGGATTAGCCGCTCGAACTCGCGGTAGATGCTGTTGGCGAGGCCCGAGACGCGCTCCGACATCACNCGGCACCGCCCGCAGCGCTCCCCGCACCGCCCGCAGCGCTCCCCGCACCGCCGGCACGGCAGCGCTCCGGCCGCGATGGGCACGGAGGGCCCCGCGCTGCGGAGTCACACACGGGGACACCGGGCACGGGAGGGAGCCAGAGAGTGCCCTGGTACCAGCCGCGTCCCGGGCGAACATCGCCTCATCCCGGGCGAACATCGCCGCATCCCGGGAAAGCATCGCCTCCAAGCACCCCCCGCATCCCGGGCAGTCATCGCCTCCGGGCACCCACCGCGTCCAGCTCCGTGCTCGAGGCCCACTGGTTCATCCTCGCTGATGCCCAAACCCACATCTTCGCGTCCTGATCTTCACCCCAAAAACCAAAGGATTCAGGGAAAAGGCGTCTCTGGGTATGTCAACATGTTACAGACTGGAGAGGCCTTCAAAGTACATGGTCGGGTCATAAATGAGTCAGTTTTCCCCTATTCACACTCTAAGACCTTCCATCATCTCACCAAAAGGTATGAAGCGTCATGTAAATCGGGTGTTTGCCAATCTGGGGCCTGATCTAGAAGGACTCTTTGGAGGGAGTGGAACAGCTTCCAGCCAGAAGAGTATTGGAACCTAATTTTGGAACGCAATTATTAATGCAAAACCTCCAAACACCTCCAGACTTGCAAGTCTTTTCCCAGTATCTGTGAAAATCAGGCCACTCCTTTGCTCCATACGTTAGTTGTTCCAATATAGTTGATTGTATTTCCAAGATCAGGCAGCTCTAGTTACTACAGAGAAAGCAGACAAGGACCAGTTTGGTCAGGGATGAACTGAGAGATGGCCAGAGGGCCATTTTAGGACTTCCTAAAAAAAAAAAAAAAAAATAGAGCAAAATCACCAAACTTCCTGAATAGATTTCCCAAAGCAGCAGCACACAGCCAGCTATGGGTGGCACCCTCAGCAGGTGCCACAGAATGGATGTATGGCATACTCATTTTCTGTAACACCCTCACCCAGTCTAACACTGGGCTGGAAATGGAAAGCAGTGCCCCAAAACACCCGTCCATCAGCATCCCCAGCTCTCCCTGCCACCACGAGGGTGTTCCATTCCAGGGTTATTTGTCTCAATGCCCTTTCACAAAATAACCTTGTGAATAACCTACTTGTGAGGCTATTGCTTGAGAGATTCTGACTCATGGAATCAGAGAATGTGCTGAGTTGGGAGGGAGCCACAAGGATGATCGAGTCCAACTCCTGGCCCTACAGAGGATACCCCAAAATCCCACCATGTGCCTGAGAGCCTTGTCTGAACCTTTCTTGAACTCAGACAGACTTGGTGCTGTGACCATTGCCCAGAGAAGCCTGGCCCAGTGCTCAACCACTCTTTGAGAGAAAAACTGTTTTGTGATATCCAGCTTAGACCTAAAGGACATACTTGGGAATTCGTATCAAGGAAAAGGCAATTAAACTACATTATTTACATGTGTATCAAATTCAAAAGCTTCTCATTAGAAATAAAAATAGTTTACAAGCTGGGTTAGTGATTTGCATCACTGGAAGAAATAAGCACAGGAAAGACAAAAAGAGATTAATTAATTAGCCAAGCTGTTAGTGTCTTCAAAATAAATCAAATTAAAAAATTAACCCCTATAAAATATTTTATTTTATGCAAAATAACTGTTTAATCACCTAACGATCAGAAATATTCAAATCAAGTATCTCTGAGGTTCTCTGAAGGGTTATTTCTTTTCACAACTTAGATGTTTAGGTTTTAGAACATACACATTTTACTGTCCATTTACTCTTATAGGCTTTTGCTGAAGAATCAATTCATATTTTGTACAGTGCTTTTTGAAATAGTGGCCTTTTTTCTGTGTTTTGGGGTTTTTTTTGTTGTGTTTTTTTTGTTTGTTTGGTTTGGTTTTGGTTTTTGTTGTTTTTTGTTTGTTTTGGTTTTTTGTTGTTTTGGTTTTGTTTGTTTTGGTTTTGTTTGTTTTGGTTTGGTTTTTGGTTTTTTTTAAAGTAGTGAAAGAGAGGCCAGGAGAACTACACAGGCCATTCACTCTAAGAGTGTATTTTCAGTCTGGGTGGTAAAAGGAGGAGACCAAACAGCCTCTAAAATTTCGAGCTTAAAATCAGAAAGAGGTTTTCAAATTAGGTGTTGTTAGTAAAGGTTGAAAACTTGGATAAAAAAGGTATATCAGTGTTATAGCACCATTGGAACCTGCATTTTGCAACACAGCAGGGATTGGACTGAACCATGAAAATTTAAAAGGTCTGATTTTGTAAGCAAAGGATATAAAATATCAGTGAATAGCTGTTTGCATTTTTCTGGAAACCTTTAACTAGTTTCCCTCCCTGGAATCCCAAACATTAGATTTTATTAGGCAAACTGAACAGGTCAAGACACAAACAGTGTCTCTGCATTCCAGCTGGGCAAGGCTACAACAAACAGTGTAAGCACTGTGACAAATAAAGGGATATGCCTCAAAGTTGCTTGTGATTGTGTTGTTCAGATTAAAATTTAGTGGTTCAATCACCCAGAATTTCATCCCAGGTACAGGTGGTTCTTATCAGGCATGGGGATAAAGCTGCTGGATGGAAAACAAGGTCTTGCTCACAGGTGAACTGAGGCACCCACTTTCAGTTCTACTGTTATATTATAAATCAAATTTCCTGATCTTACAACACCAAATGGAACCTTCTGTTGCTGGTGACTCATGTTGTCCTCTAAACACGGGAGGTGATTAATCTGAATGTCCAGCTTGCTTATTAAATCCCTGGAAATGAAAAATATCTGCCACCCCCCAGTGCTGGTGCTCCCATGTAGCCACTGCCCCTGCACTCGAGCAGTAGGGACCAACTCAGGAAAACCCAACTGGGCCCTCAGACACTGTGCCAGAGGGAGTGATGAAATACACACTGTGTTCAAACAGCTTCTCATTTAAAACTGCACAATTCAGATCTCAATCTTGAAAAGAAAAATTCACGATTTCACAATTCAGGACCCCTGTAAACAGCCCAATTTAACATAGCTTTATATGGATTTATAGATAAATCTGTTGAGCCAGCACATGGGGGGAAGTGAAATAGGAGAATAAAGAACTGTTCAAGGCCACTAACCTGCTCTAGTGTGGGGATGGTCTGTGAGGACCCTTCCAACACAAACCATCCTGTGATTCTGGGGAGTTCATTGACTACCTTCACAGAAGAGAACCAAGATCATCTTGGTTATAATGTTATCAAAGAACTGGCCACAGTATCGACTGGAAAGTGTTTCTGTAGCCCCAGCAAACAAAACAGAGTTTCGGGTGAATGACATTCTCAGCATTCAAATTTTTCTACCATTAGTAGTAAATAAAGTGGCACCTAAAACTCCAAGTAGAAGCCACAACAGCAGCAAAGCAAACACGAGGTAAACAAAGGCAGTAAGGTAAAAAAAGTGTGAGCTAGGGGGGAAAAACTCCAGAAAGGAGTATTACAAAAACACAAGCAACAGGGAATTTTTCCATAAAACAAACAAAAAACCCCCTAAATACTAATGGAGTCAGCTATACACAGCAGCACACGTTTGGACATATTCAACTGCACCTTGAATCCTGGGGTCAGTCTTGGGCCCCTTGCTCCAGGAAAGACCTCAAGGGGCTGGAGCATGTCCAGGGAACAGCAACAGAGCTGGGGAAAGGGCTGGAGCACAAGTGTGATGAGGAGCAGCTGAGGGAGCCAAGAAAAGGAGGCTCAAGGGGGAACCTTCTGGCTCTGCAACCCCCTGACAGGAGAGGGGAGCTGGGTGGGATCGGGCTCTGCTCCAGGGAACAGGGGCAGGAGCAGAGGGAACGGCCTCAGGCTGGGACAGGGCAGGGTTGCATTGGATATTGGGAAAATTCTTTGTGGAAAGGGTGGTCAGGCCCTGGCATAGGCTGGTGGTGGAGTCACCATCCCTGGAGGGATTTAAAAAGTTTTGTAAATGAGGCATTTGAGGACATGATTTACTGGTGGCCTTGGCAGTGCTGGGTTGATATTTGGGCTCAGCGATCTTAAGGGTCTTGCTCAACCTGAATGATTCCATGACTCTGTCTCCTACAAGCAGAAGTAATCCAGAGCTGAGAGTGCTTCAGTGACATGTGTTTTACTGATTTATGTAAGAAAAATCTGTCTTTGGTATGTTTGAGTTCACAGATCTACAGCAACATCACTGGCAACTCTCATTTTAAGATTGCTACTCAGAACTTACACCTTCTTGTGAGTATTCTCTCTGGATTAGAGATGGAGGAAACTGAGACAGAAGCATTAATCAGACCCATAAGACCACACAGGGCAGGACTGCTGGAGCTGGGATTAAAGCAGAGGAGGTTTTGAGGGCTAAATGCAGATCCAGAGTCTGCACCTGACCTGTGCTTTCATCTTTCCATGGTATCATGAAGCACAGTCTGCCTCTGTGCACTGTCACTTGCAGCCTCTTATAAAGGTATCAAGGTAAGGGATGTGTTAAAAGGGTTGTCCTTGGACAGAACTACCAAAACCCAGTGCAGACAAACCCTGGAGAGTCTGCCAGATCCTGGGCTCAGCTGGAGAAGGAAAGAGGCATTCTTCTCTGTACTGACTCCAACCTGGCAGGAGAGAGAAATAAAAGGAGCTGATCTGGGGAAAGGCTCCAACATGCACATATTTTTAGCACTTGGAAGAAGAGGGCAATCCCAAAGTCATGACTAGCCCTGACCCTCAAAGCTTCCTATTGTACAAAGGGAAAAAAAAATTAACCCTCCCCAGAAAGCTTAATTGCAATGGGAATATCACATCTCACTGGTAATTAAGAGTTTTAAATCTTATGACTATTTTGTCCTATGTCACATCATTACAGTTGACTGTATGCTGGTGGACTGCAGATTCAATGCATGGCAGCTTTTAGACAGCTGCTTTTAGAGCAAAAACCTGTTTGTCTCCACAAAAAGAACAAGTGAGAGAGAAAAAATGGAATAGAATAGAATAGAATAGAATAGAATAGAATAGAATAGAATAGAATAGAATAGAATAGAATAGAATGCAATGCAATGGGATTAGTTCACTTGGAAGGGTCCTACCGTGATGGGATCTGAGGTGTAATTAGTTATGGGATGGACCACCAGTAAATCACAAGGCACCTGAATATAACACTCAGATTTTCAAACTTTTCCACACAGAGCAGGCCCAGCTGAGAGCACTGGAGACACTGGGTGTAGAGATATAAGCAACAAATGTGAATGAAAAAAAATCCTGCTGAAAAATTCAAACCCCAAAAAGTCAACCAGCATGTTGGGCCTCGATTAACCCTGTCTTGTATGGGAAACTTTGTAGGGGTTTGGAAGTTCCTGGCAGCACTGTACCCAAAGGGAGAGGAGAGGAGAGGAGAGGGAGAGGGAGAGGGAGAGGAGAGAGGAGAGAGGAGAGAGAGTCAGGTCTTGTAAGAAGGCTCAGGAGAGGTTTTGTTTAGAATTCATAAAACATTCATGAAAACAACTTTCATCCTGGGTAAAACCCTCAAGATTCCCAAACATGGACTTCTGCATCCCTAAAGGCAACTCCTACTCTTTTTTGCCCTCTATTTTTTTGAGTTCCTTAAAGAACATAAGAAAGAATAAGTGAATTCACTATTGGCATAGATTTATAAAATCTGTCATGATTTCCTTCCATTTGGTTGGTCAGTGAAGGTGAAAGTGCCCTGCTCATTGCTGTGCTGAGGTGGTTTGGCAGCAGAAAAAATAATTTCTCTTCTGCTTCTCTTGGGTGCTCCTCAGAAGCATTTTCTTGACAGAGTAAAAAATCCCGGCACCTTTGCCTAAAACAAATGTCTTTTTGCCACAGTGCCCCAGACTGGCACACAGCCAGTTATGGTGCATCTTTTCCTCTGTCCCAACGAGCTGCTGGATTTGTGCCCCCGCTGCCTCCCCTGGGATCGGTCCTGCCTGGAATGACTGCGGGTGGTGCCCTCTCCCCTCCCGAAGGCAGAGAGGTGATCACCAAACCCCGAGTGCCCTGGAGTCAGCCCTGGGGAGGTACAGGATGAGAATCCCATCTTCCAGCTCTGTATTCCATGAATTTTCACCCCTCTGTTGCTGAAATCCAAGTGTGCTTTGCAGGGAACGTGACAATCAGGTGCACGGTGGGTGCAAATGCCAAGAACGCCTGCAAAGGGTGAGTTGGGGGCTGGTTTCTTTTTACTGACTTGGATGTGGACATCTTTTTTTTCTTCATGCATATTAAATCAATGAGTAGACTTTGAACTGAAGGTAAAAAAGATTTCCTGAAGGAGGCCAGGATGTCCTAGCCTGCTGATCTTGAACATCTCACTTCCTGCCCTATAAAGGAGAGAGATAGAAAGCTGTATTATATGAAAACAGTGGCCTCTACCAGATGAGTATCTCATGGCAAATTAGGAAAGAACACAAGTGTATCAAAATGTGCACAGGATCATGATAATCCCAGAAACACTGGCTGCTGTTAAATGTTTTATAATAGCCCTTTTGCCATGATATCCTTCCCTCCAGTGAGAGACAGAAAGAAGAAAGGAGTAGGATGGGAGATTCGCAATGCCAGTTCTGCACATACATTCAGGACCAGCATGCTGCTTTCTTCCCCTGTCCTGCACTCCAACCCCAGACCCACTCCTCTTGCTGTGCTTCAGCTGCCAAGCTGCAGGTGCACACAGGCCTGGCTGGGGGCAGCTTCTTCAGGCAGACAGGTGAAGCTGCACTCATCTCAGTGCCTCAAAGGTTTACAGCAACTGCCCCATTTATTTTCATTTACTTTGTATAAAGTATGAGGCAGACTCCAGCAGAGACAACCAGAAACCAAAGATGCATCTAAGAGAGCCCTCCAGAACAAATCTCAGGTGACAGCCAGATGCTCAGGTACAGAGCTCAGGTGTGCAGGACAAGTGCCAAAGGGTCAGGTTGCCTTTATTAGCAACTCGACAAAGGGAGGAATTCTGCCTCTGTGACAAGGAATATCATTAACTACCAGGACTGCTTAGCAAAGTGCTGTGGTAAATCCACAGTGGGGTTTAGGTCTGTGCTGAACCCGTGGGAGGGGTGGCCTCTAAGCTGGCTGGGATGAGCTGCAGCAACCAGAGCAGCAGTGCCAGGGAAGGTGTTATTGATTCACTAGAGAGAGCTCTCACAGCAGCAAGACATCACAGGGGAAAAGAGCAGCTCATCCCTCAGACACTGTCATGAACAAACACACCAGTGTGGAGCTTCCTGCCACTGTGACCTCCTCTCTTTCCTGCTGCTCACGCCAAGGTTTGGGATTTTCAGCTCACACCATCTGCTGAGGAGCCTCTGAGAGCAGCACAACAGCCCGTGGGACCCAGTGAGCCTGAGAGGACAAATGGGCTGGTCAGTGGGCAAAACACACAGCCACGAGAAGGAGATGGTGTGTTTGTCCTGGTTTCTGCTCAGGGGGAGTTCATTTACTCTCAGTAGCTGTTTCAGTGCTGTGCTTTGCGTTTGGAATGGGAATGGTGTTGATAACACACTGATGCTTTGGGGGTTTGCTGAGTTGTGTTTAATCCAAGTCAAGGACTTTTTTCTTGTCTCCTGCTCTGCCAGTGAGGGGGTTCCTGAAGGAAACTGGGAGGGAGCACAGCTGGGCTGGGTGATCTGAACTGGGGAAAGGGATATTTCACACCATGGAATTCCATACCTGGTGTGTAAACTGGGGGGAGTTACCCAGGGCTGACCTGGCCTTGGTCAGCGTGTCATGGGCCATTGCATTGTACATCACGTTTCCCCCTCTTTATTACCATTATCTTATAATTTATCCTTTATATTCAATTATTTAACTGTTCTTATTTCAATATACAAGTTTTACTTTGATTGTCCTCCCTATTCCACTGGGAGTGGAGGGGACAGAGAGGGGGCTGAGCAAGTGGCTGCATGGTGCTTAATTTCCAGCTGGGCTAAAACAATAACAATGTTAAATGACCACATAATAATGCTCCTGCTCCTCCTGTTTTTAGAGGAAATACACAATTGATTGCTAAGTGAAGTACAACAACTGACAAAATAAAACCCTGTCCTGCCTGAAAACATTGTCCTTACTATAACCTTCCTACAACCATAACCTTGCTGTGGGTGACCAAAGAGATCCTTTCTTTTCAAAAAGATTGAACGCAACTTGTCACAAACCCAATCTTGCTCTTTTCTCTCATGCAAGGCACTCACTTGGGAACAGAATGAAAATAATGACACATACTTCAATAAGTGTTAAACTCAGAGGACTGTTCACAGTACTCAAGGAGTGCCTGAGACTGAGAACTTGGTGATAGAAAATCCAGATCAACAAGAGGGAGCACAGACCAGGAAGGGCTACCTGTTTTCAGACAAAAGCTATTAAATCAGAAAAAAACCGACCCAGGAAGGGCAAGAGGACTTGATACAACTTTCAGTGAGCTTTCTTTAAAACTTACATTAAAACTACAATTATCTGTGTAGGTTTCTGTGAGAGGACTAACACTGGGAATTCTGAGAGCTCTAAGAAATAACAAAGTGCTGAGGTTCTGCCATAAATTGACAAGGCAAGGTAAGATGTTATGCAGAGACATTTATGGATACACAGGTGAAGAAACCAGGTAACAGTCCAAATAAAAACCAGAATGAAGGAGCATCTACAAATTCAAGTTAAGAATTAAGATGAGTAGGATTTGACAGAATGTAAGAGGCCTAATAGCCAGGAGCCAAAGTTCAACTCATGGATATTCTCACAAGGAAGAACAACAGAGCTGCTCCAGGACTCCCAAACCAATGTGGGTGCTATGTATTAAAGGGTTTCTCCAAGGATTTTTTCCACAGTTTATGGTCAGAATGTCTGTGTTCCTTCTCAGCTAATTGGTTCTTCATATCAAATATGACCCCTCTTCCCTGAAGCTGTAATGGGAGAAGAGCTCTCCTCCTCCTCTGGATTGGTCTGGTTCTTACCCATAATTGCTGTGAGTGGATGAAACTTCTGACACAGCAGCTGCTTCTTCTGTTTTAACTTTTTGTCTCTCCCTCCTCTGTTTCCAGTGCAAATCCACACCTCTTTGACTCCATAAAGACTTGTCACTGGGCAGGGGATGGAAATAACAGCACTCTTCAGGTTCAGTGCTCCCAAATGATTTCTGGATCATAGGTTTTTATTCTGTCATGCCTCTTAGTTGTGATTCTCTCCCAGGAAGTTCTCAGAACAGCACAGACACCAGAGCTGCTGACATGCAGATTCAGGACCAAGCATTTCACCTGGCCATGTTCAGAAATTTATCTTAAATGGATGAGACACCTCAAGTAATTTTCTGCCAGTCCCTTTCCTCCCTAAAGATAGCCTAAAAAGTTCTTCTAGATACATGGTAACTTGAGTCTAGACAGACATGCATGTCATTATTCCAAATACCACAGGAGTATGTGACCTCCCCATCACTGCTCCTATATCCTCATTCCCAGTTAGGGCTCACAAATCAAACTCGCTCCCAGTTTATGCTCCAAGTCACTTATGAGCTGGTGCTCAGAAAAGAGAGTAAAATTCAAAAAGTGAATTAATCATGACACATCAAATTCACACAGGCTGTTAGCCAAAGACTGAAAGGAAGGGGAGGAAATATGTCATAAAGGCAGAAAATATATATCATCTATTTCCATATATATAACATGGAATATTATAGTATATATATAGATATACATATATATAGAAAATATTTTGTATTTTGTCTCACTTTGAGACAATTTGGAGGGGTGGAGACCTCAAACAGAAGTCTCCTTCCTCTGATTCAATACCTCTGGTTCTCTCCAATACAGAGAGATCAAATATGCCTGGATGTAAGTGAAAAAACCCCAACTCTTTACCGGGAAAGATGCTCAACAACAATACTGATAAAACTGGCTTAAGCTAACCAGAAAGTTCCCAAGCTCCCACCAGCCAATCTCCCCCTGCCCAGTAAAACCTGGCAGGAGTGGTTTGCAGGTCAGTGCTGGAGTGGGGCTGATGAGGGGGAGGAAAAAAAAAAAAGCCTATGTATATTTTCCTTGGGGCTTATGATGCTTATTTTGTTTACTTATGCTCATTTTGTTTATGCCTATTTTGTTTATGCTTATTTACCCAGGACTTATAATGATGCTTATTTTCTGTGCTTTTATACTTATCATAGAATTTGCTCAGTAGTGTGAAATTCACTGCAGCAAAACTCCCACAGTGTCCTTGAAAGGGCCATGCCACGAGGCCCAAAGCTTCTTGGACCAATGAAAACAGCCGGGATACCCCATGATAAATCAGAAAACATGTCAAAAGAACGAGATAAGTCCAATTAGACCAGTTACAGTTGCCAACAAGACTGGTTTGGACCAGTTTTGAGCAAAAGGTAAAAAGTTCACAGGAGGAAGACACTTTACTTCATCCCTAAAGACCCCCAGGGACCCCTGCCCTGAATTCCCAGGAGGAACAGCACATGGGCAAGAAGCAGCAGCAGCACAGGGAGGAGAAAATGGAAATCAGTTCCTGAGGCTCATTATAATAACCCCGTGTTCTCTAAGGAAATTATGCATAAAAGAAAAATGAATATGTATCACTTACTTGCATATAAGCCCTTTGTTACCTCAACCAGGGGCACATGTTTTTGGAGGAGCGATCCCCCTGCGCCCGGGCCGGGAATAAACGGAGCTCTCTAGAACCTCACTGGGTTAGAGGGGGTTTTATTCTGCAAAACAGGGCCAGCACAGGCAGATGGAGCTGGGCTTTGGACCCCCAGGCCACTGGAAGGACCCACAAGGCACCCACCAGATCCAACAACGAGAACTGAGCTGGTCACTGCAGCTCCTGTGGGGGTTGCAGTCCTGATCTGCCCAGGTGGCAGTACAATTCCCATGGAAAGAAGGAAGGAGACTCTCAATCTGCCCAGTGAAGTCCGAGTGTGGTCGTTGACTGGGCTCAGGGTAGGTGTGTTATAAATGACCACTCGGAATGACCAAGTCACTCAGCAAAAAAGGGTGGTTTTAATTGTATAGGTAATGAAAATTAGAGAGTAAAGAAAGGCAGCTCTGGGTGTCCCACAGAGTCACCGCTCTGGCAGTAACACCCCGTCAGAGCTCGCAGGCTCTGCTTGTATACAGTCAAAACATACATGTTCTTTATTTCTGGTTAAATGGTTGCCTTTTAAATCTTGTCATCTGACTCTACATGGTGCTTCTTGGTAATCATGGGTCAGGAAGGACTGTGATATTCTTAGCTTAAATTTTTACTTTGCTCAAGTTCTATCTCTCTCGTCTGGGGGTACTTTCCTCCTTATCTTGATTGGTCTGTCGCCCTATTGTGTCGAGGTACCCGGCTTAATCTTCGTTTCCATTGTATCTATCTTGTATCAAAAGGCTGCTTAGTCATTGACTTTGGCTTTCTTCTTTTACCCCCTTTTTATATGTTAAACTAAGTTCATGTCTTGCTTTTAGTTGCTAAATCTTTACAGCACATTCCGCACGGCCCAGATGTACAACATTCAAAGCTTTCGGAATCCCAGTGAATAATCTGGCAAGCCATACAGGATACTTCGTTATATTTTTGACACGAATCAAGCCTATATTTCTCACAGGTGGGAACACCTCTGGTACCTCCCCTGGAGCGGGGAGGTCTTCACTGGGTGATTAATCCTGATCCTGGGACATTTCAAGAGCCTTTGACACCTTCTAAGATGTTGCAGCTGCCGGTTGTGTCAGCCACCAGCAGAGATGAATATCTTCGGGCCATGGGTGTGAATTGTCTTGATGCCACTCTGAGGGGAATTACCACCGATGATTCGTTTGTGTAAGGACAAAGAAACAAAAGCCAGCTGGTAGCCAGAGGTGGCAGGTGTGCACATCCTCAACATCTGGATTGTCTGAGTCGTCAGCATCCCAGTGTTCTCACACTTGTGGGTACATTCTCCTCCTAGGATAACAGAGTACCACCCTTACCTTCAGTCCCTCCCCATAGAGTAAATTAGTAGGTACAGCTGGGGCAAAGGGAAAAGAAAAGGTGGATACCAGAGTCTTTGTGTAATCCAGTGTATAGATATATCTATATATATAAACCAAAACATTTTTAGAAGGAAAAAAATTGGAAGTGTTTTCAGACTCAATATGCAAATGAATCCTGTCTCTCCAAGCCATTATTTACATTGCAGGATGTTGATACATGTCATTCCTTTCCATCCCTTTGGCACTACCGTGAGTTTTGCCCACTGTATTAGTATTCTTATAATTGCATTGCAGCAAAGGCCCCTGAAGTGAATACAAACACCAACAGTGGCACAAACATGGCTTAGAAGTGTTACAAGCTTGGTCCAGAACAGGGGCCTGCTGCAGAGCCCAGCAGTACTGGGACACCTCCCCATCTGAGACCTGCAAAGCTCAGACTGGCAAAGCTCTAACATTAGTTTTCAAATCAAATCAATCACACACACAATATACATGTTATAAATATATATATATATACAAATCTTATATATACACATACAACATATACATACAAAATTTATATGTATACAGACATACATGTCTATATAAATGTTATTGTTATCTAGACTTTTTCTCAGCTAAATGCTATTGCAAGACATTCTTGTTTGGCTTTGGTTTCAGGAGCTGGTTCTTGGTGTACTGCCTTTAGCTGGGAAAGAGCTTGATTTGTGCCCAGGCTGGTGAGGGGAACAGTGTTGGCAACACAGACACCCTTTAGCCGACCAGAGACAAGTCCCATGTGGCATCATATTCAGCAAGAAAGCTGGGGAGGAGTTTCTTCCAAGAGTTTTTTCCCATTGCCTGGGAGCAGGTGGACATTGGTGTTCTGATGGTCAGTGATTGCTTGTGCATCACTTGGTGGGGCTTTTCCCCTCGGGTTGTTTTTTTCCCTTTCATTTATTTCTGTCTGTATCTCAACCCAAAAGGCTTTGTGGGTTTTTTTCCCTCACTTTTGCTCTTTTGCCCTTCCAGTTCTCTCCCCCATCCCATTGGGAGGAGTGAGCAGATAGGAGTGGGCTCACCTGCTCACGGGGTCTGCCCAGCACAGCCAGGTGAGGATGCGTTGGCAGCACAAAGCATCCTCTGCACATAAGGCAGTGATGCTGCTTCAGCATTGTCCACTCCTGTGGCCCAAGGGAGGGAGAAATCACAGGGGAGAGCAAAACAAAAGCTTCTATATGGCAACACAAGTGATGCCTAAAGGAAAAGCATTTATAATAATGGACTTAGAGATATCTTGTAGGCTCTGTTCATAAGTCAGACGCTCCTAAAATTATTCTTAATATATTATTTTCAGTACACATTGTTATTGAAAAACTTTGGTTGAACATCACATGCCCTGCTGTGTGTGAACCTTTGATCCACTGATGCAGGAGTGTGAAGAAGCTCCTGGATTCCCAAATCCTGCTGTGGCTGTGAAGGATGGACAGCCATGACACAGCGTTGCTCATGTGTTTCTCAGACCCTGTTTAAGACCAGGTAAGGCACTGGCCTGCACAGATGCTGTTGTGGGGTTTGCCTAATTGATGGTTCTTTGAGCCTCCTTTGGGCAGGAAATATTCTTCAAATGGGAAGAGAAATACACTTATCCTTTCCATCATACAGGAGCTTTGATGGGAGGGTTTTTTTTTTTCTTTTTTTTTTACCTTTTCATTGCCATGGCCCTGCTCTTGTGATAATAAGGAACCTCTAATTAACACTTGACTGGTTCCTATCGATTCCTGCTCCCTTCAGAGCCTGCTCTTGCCTGTGTCTTATATGAGACACTTCCAGTAACACATCTCTAGAGTCACCTTTTTGCCCTAGAACATCATATTTTGGACTCCTGACCAGTTTATGATGTGTTACAAACCAGTGCCCTCTGTGCCGCTGCTCCTCAGCCGTCTGTTCCTACTCTGGATTTACCATCCAACTCCTGCCTTTCATGTGGACAATCTCATTCCCGTTACAAAATTCCCCCTTTCTGACCAAGCACAACCCCTCGGGTTTATCCTGCTGTTTCCCATCAGCTCCTTCCCCCTCAGAATCCTCCAGTCCCATTCTCGCCCTGGTTGAGCCATAGGGGACGCCCGGGCAGCAGCAGCAGCAGCTCCAGTCCCAGTCCCAGTCCAAACCCCAGTGCCAGCCCCAGCTCACAGTCCCATCCCCACTCCCACCCCCGTCCCGAGGCTCCCGCAGCAGGCGAGCAGTGCTCGGGGCAGTGCTCGGGGCGGTGCTCGATGCTCGGGGCGGTGCTTGATGCTCGGGGCGGTGCTCGGGGTGATGCTCGATGCTCGGGGCGGTGCTCGGGGCGGTGCTCGGGGCGGTGCTCACCTCAGCAGGGTGATGGCGGAGACAGCGGACCGCGGTGAGCGGTGGGAGGCGGCGGGTTGGGCTCGGTCTGTTTCCCGTTCCCCGTTCCCGTACCCCACTCCCTTTCTCCGTTCCTGCTCCCCTCCCCGTTCCCCATTCGCATTCCCCCTGCCGTTCCCCTTCCCACTCCCGTTCCCGCTCCCATCCCCGTTCCCTCTCCCGTTCTCCAGTCCCCGCTCCCGTTCCTATTCCCTTCCCCACTCCCTTATGCCCGTTCCCCTTGTGCCCGTTCCCCGCTCCCATTCCCCATTCCCCCTCCCGCTCCCATCCCCGTTCCGCCGGGGATGCTGAGGAGGGTCCGCTCCGCGCAGCCCCTCACAGGTTCGCTGTGCTGCTCTTCAATTGCCTCCTCACCTTCGGCTCCTACCTGTGCTTCGACATGCCGAGCGCGCTGCAGCAGCAGTTCCAGGGGGTGAGTGCGGGCCGTGTGTGCCCAGAGCAGAAGAGGGGCAGAACCAGCCGAAATAGAGGGCTGGGTCGCTGGGGCACTGTCCGGACCTTCTCCTGTGGGTGTCAGTCCTGCTCCAGGGTCTTCCCTCCCGGGGCTGTTCCTGGCACGGCCCCTGTGGAGGAGTTGGAGCTCCCTCTGCTTCCAAGAGAACCGGCAATGTGACACCTGCCCTTGCTCCCCTTCATGCCCTGAGGAAGTTCAGTCAGGACCTCACACCGCTGTGCACGCTGGAGATCCACAGCAGGGACCACCGGGACCTGCCCCGGGGTGGGACACGGCAGAGCTGGGGGACAGGGCAACCACAAAAGTCCTTCTGGGTCTCCAGGTCCAAACGTCCCGACACTGCGGGCATCGCATCGTGTATTTGCTGGCCCAAGGACTGTGCAGGGGTGGGTCGCAGGAGGGCTTGTTAAAAGTAGTCATACTCTCAAATGCTACAAAATTCTGCTGCTCAGGGTTCACACTGACCTCCCAGCTGATTGCTGGGATTTCCCCAGGGACGCCAGAGTGTCAGAGCTGAGTTTCTGAACACCTGACGGGCTCTTTCTGACTCATTTACCTGTCGTGGTTGCCCTGGTTCCACATCTCCTGAGGCCTGATGTGCTGTGTGCTGGCAGCCCAGTGTGGAAGGTGTCACTGTCCTGTTCTCTGCCTGCCTCAGTAGCCAGGCCAGGAGTAGCTACAGCTTGCCTGGAACTTTTTGCTTTATTTAAATGCTGTCAATCCCTAACATTCAGGCAGTGAACTCCAGGCTAAATTGGGTGCAGTTTGTCATTGCAAATATGAGGAAAATTCCACCCCCCCCTCTCCAAAATAGGTCAGTATTTATTCCTTGATCCTCCACAACTTCTGTAGGGTTGTGGGGGAGGAGTCAGTTATTTCTGGGATACAGGAAAGGCTATGCCGTGTAGCTTTGTAGGCTGGTGAAACCAAGTCATATTTTTGTTTGTTAGTGCTGTGCAGAGTTTTTATCTGCTGACCCTCTTGTTGTATTTGTTGCTCTGGTGAATTTAGCCTCTCCCTGCCTCACCAGTGGTGCTGTGGTAGCTGAGACGAGTGCTTTCAGTAGAAGACTTTGTTCTAGGGAGCTGTTTCTCTGCAGCCTCAGATATTTCTGCTGCAGCAGATCAGAGTGGTTGTGAATACGATGACCCTGTAAAATCACATGGTAAAAATCCCACTTTTGTGCTTATTCAAGGTGCTAAGCTTGTGCCTGCTGGCATGAAGACCCAAAGTCCATCTCCTACTGCAGGTGCATGTTCAATAGCTGGAAGATCCTAGGGGGGTTTTCCTGATTATACAGTGTTGAGGGGATATTGATTTTTAGTAGCAAACCACTTTTAAATCATGCCAGGACTACCAGTTTCGTACTCTACAGTAAATGCATTAGAGCTGTGAATTAATACAAAGTTTCATATTTACCTGTTGCTTAAGGCATTGTAGTATGGAATGTGGAGTCACATCAAGCTGAACTATAACCAAGAAACTAAGGGATCAGATAAAGCTGATGGTGCAGGCTCCTGACATTTCTTTTGGATGGAAATGTCTATAAAAATGCTGAGCCCCTGCTGCTACTGCCACAGGAAGGCAAAGGGAGGCTGTGCCATGCCAATGGCCAGTCATTTCCCCTTTGACAAGGGGTGGCTTTTTGGGAGAAGACACAAGTCCCCAGTGGCTGGTTGTGGAAGTGGGAGCTGAGCAGGAGAAATAGAATCTAGAAGGGAGGAACTTCATTTTTACAGGCACGTGTGTGGGTTTTTGTGTGCCTGCACCTAACAAGGGCTCTGTGACCTGTGCAGAACCTGACCTGCCCCAATGGGACCCACCAGAACAGCAGTGGGCTGGAGTGTGTGGAAGGCTTGGGAATGACCCCAACTCAGTACAACCTGCTCTACGCCATCTACGCCTGGACGTGAGTCACTCTGCCCTTGCCCTGGGGCTGGGGTGGGTTGGTGGCTGCTTCCAAGCAGCAGGACACACAGCAAGACACACAGCTCTGTCCTGCTTTTCTCCTAGAAACGCAGTGGTGGTCATTCTGGCTGGATTCCTGATTGATAAACTGGGAAATCGCTGTAAGTTCTGCCGTGCTGTCAGTTCATCCCTGCTCTGCAGTGGGGTTGGCCTGTCACTGCAGAGGGGTGGTCACAGGTCCCACTGCAGTGCCACCACGGAGGGGTGGGTGTGATGGGGAGCTGAGCAGCTCCAGGAGGCAACAGAGGGGTTTTCATCCTGTGACCACTGACTTATCTGGATTGACACAGCAGGGCAGTAAACACACGTGACAGGGACTAGTGTTAGCTGTTTCTGATGGGCCAAACTGATAAAGCAGGGTTCTGTTCCCTGCTCTGGTGTGCTGTAAAGCTCAACCCCAGCAAATGCAGTCCTGCTGTCTCTGTATCCTGAAGGTGAACATCTTGGAAAGGAGAGAGGGGCACAGAGGAGATCACATCCTCTAGGCCAGAGTCTGTAATGGAGTTCAGGACAGGGACAAGAACTCTAGAGAGTTCAGTCCTCTGAGTTACTCTGCCCCTCTAACCTCCCACTATGATAATACCATTATTTTGAGGATGCCCAGGTCATTTTATAAAGAGACCAGTCTTTACACAACTGAAAACTGAGAGTAAACTGATGGATGCCCACGGGTTTAATGGTGTATTTTGAGGTTTTTCTTTTGCTTCTTGACACAGAATGCTTTTGTTTGGATCTCAGCATGTCTACTGAGGTTTGTGTGGTTTTTTTTCTGTTTCTCCCTAGTTGGTGTCTTTGTTTTCTCTCTTCTCACCGTGCTGGGATCATCCCTCTTTGCTCTAGGCTCACACTTCAAGGGTTCACCATACCTCCTCCCAATGATGCTAACAGGAAGGCTGCTCTTTGGCTCTGGGAATGGGTCACTGACCAGTAAGGAATTCACATTTACATCTCTCCAAAGGGTCATGATACATTTTTATTTGGCTTCCTGGGCCCTTGTCCTACCAGTCAGTTCCACCTGCTCTGCACAAGGGGCCTGTGTTGCTGGCAGAACACTGCTCCTTGAAGGGCTGCTTGGATTTCATGTGTGCCAAGATGTTTAAGTCTCCCCCTCTGACAACTTTGTCCTTAAGGGTGGGGACTGGCAGGTGATTTCTCTGCCTTTGGGGTTATTTCTGCTTGCCTCGTGTGAGGGATAAGTCCACCTCCCGTGTTCCAGCATGAGTTAGCACATTTTAAAATGGGCTGTGAGGCTGGCACGTGCTGCGTCCCCGTGGGATGAGCAGAGGTCTCTTCCCCCAGCCTGAGGTCTCCAGCTGGAGAGCTGTTGCTTCTGTGCCATGCTCTTGGCCAGGCCTGCCTGTTCAAGAGAGGATTCTTCTCTTCTCCAAGTTGTGCAGAACCGTATCACAGCCTTGTGGTTCAAGGGGAAGGAGCTGGCACTGGCCTTTGGGCTGACTCTGTCCTTCTCCCGTCTTGGGAGTGTCCTCAACTTCTTCTTCACCCAGCAGTTTGAGGCAAAGTTTGGAATGCAGTGGACACTCTGGGGAGGTGAGTTTCTTTGCTGCTTTTCCTGTTGTTTTGGAGACCCCAGGCCAGCTTGCTTTGTCCAGTTATTAAAAGACCCTGAAAGAGGTAGTGAGGTTAGCAGGAAGAGGCATAAGAAATTCCAGTTTTTCCTGTTGTTTTCTGTGTGCAGTGAGTGGTGTTTCCTGCACTGCTGCCAGAGAACCCTTTCTAATGCTCTGGTGTCAGCCTGGCAGTTTTGTTTTCTTGACATATTTTAACACCTACAGTCACAGGTAATCAGTACTTAATGTAGATTTACTCCCATGGAAGAGACACTTCTGAGTGAAAGCAGGAGGAATCAGATGTGTTTGTTCTTTCCATCCTTTGGCCAGCAGAACATGCTGGTTCTGCAGCAGTGTCTGTGCTGGGCTCAGTGGCTGAGCAGACCTGCATGTTGTAATTACTGTGAGAAGCAGAACCTGAACTACACATTTCTTAGTGTGAATCTGCTCTAGGGTTTGTATCGTCAGAAGATTTGAGTTTCTGTCCTCCTCTTGGGGCAGTGAGATGGGATCTGTCTCCAGTGGAAGGGATGATTTATTCCAATCTCAGAAGATGTCTGTCAAGGAAAGTGAGGAATCCTGCCAGACAGGGAAGGGGGCCTCCCTCTCCTCGAGCCACCACGGCCTTTGAAACTTTAAGACTTTAAGCAGAAAATGTAGAAAAGAGGATAACAGTTCTTTACTGCAAATATATGGAATGAAAGAAAAAAGCCAAACAGAGCAAACAAGATAAATGGGAATCACTGCCAGGCACAGAGGGGCTGTGGGCAAATGGGATTTACAGGGGGCACAAAGGGGCTGCCCCCAGCTCTGGGGTGCTCAGCAAAGGGCTGTGGGTTCCCCGACCAGTGGGGGAACAGGAGCCACAGCAAGGGGCAGGCAGAAAAACAAGTCACTCTGGAGAGGGTGGGTGAGTTCCCTCCCCAAAATGCTGGCTGATGTGCAGGGTCAGCTGCCGTGAGCCCCAGCAGGGCGGGTGGGAGCAGAGGAGAGGGGAAACAGCCCAGAACACCCCTGACTGTGGGGACAGAGGGGGGCTCTGCCTGCACCACTCCCCCAGCTGGAAAAAAGAGGCCAGCAAAAACCAAACCCAAAAAACTTTCCCCACTGAATTCTTTCCCCAGCCATTAGGTAGGTATTTAAGGGTTATCAGCTACCCTTTTCTTTAGCTTGGTCGCAGGCTACCCCCTCAGGGCCTGGCTAGGGAAGCAGCCCCCTTCCCCCTTCCAGCCCTGGTCATGGGGAAAACCCAACCCAGAAGGGTTTTATCACCCACGACAGCTCCACGGAAGGGCTCACTGGCACTCTGGGGTGCGGGAATGGTGATGTGAGGCCTCCGTTGTGTACAAGGACTCAGAGATTATAACAAAGTGCAATTTCCCACACCACAAAGCAGTTATGGGCCATCACACACGGGAGAGGGGATGCCTGGGTGTGATCAGTCCCTTGCAGAAACCAGAACCCGCTGCTCTCCTCTGATTCCAGCTCTCAGATTAAAAACTGCGGTGGGCATGGGCTGTCATGCCCCATCTGACACTTAGTTTTGTGCCCAGGCAGCATTTGCAAGCTCAGCACAGTGACTCCTGCAGCCAGTTTGGCTCTTGGGCCAACAAAGCGGGCACAGAGCTCTTTGTGAGGAGGGTGTGTGCAGCAGATGCCCACTGCCAAGCTGGCTGTGACACCCCCAGTCTCGCTGGGCTCCGGGGCTGTGTGCCCACACTGCTGTGGTAGCTGCAGCAGGTCACACCAGGGGAAAGGTCCAGCCCTGGGCTGCCTCTCCTGGGGCCGGCGATGTTCCCCAGTGTCTGCCTTGCTTTAGCCTTGGGTTTGCTGCACAGACCTGCGGGTCAGGAGCGTTCTGGCCACAGCTGGGCACTGCCCCGGTCACACGGGAGGCTTGGGCAGGGCAGGGTGGTGCGAGGGGAAGGGTCCTGCTCTACTCGTTTTTCATGCAATGGGTTTTATCACTCAGCTGAGGGGCTCGTCCCACCTCGTTTCCCGCAGGGAGCCTGCTCTGTGCGCTGGGCTTTGTTTCAGCGCTCGCCGTCGGCGTGCTGGACAAGGTGGGCATGAAGCAGCTGGGCTTGGATGGCGTTATCCAGCAGGAATCCAAGAAAGTGGTACGTGGTGCTTTTCCATCTGCCCCCCTGGAAGTGCCGGGGGCCAGTGGATTGCAGGGAAGCCGCGGCTGACCAGGAGAGGGCATTCCCACCAGCCAAAGCCTTCCCTGCCCAGAGCCTTCCAGAGGGACCTCAGGAGCTTTCTGGGCCAGTTACTCCCTGACTGGAGGTGGCTCAGAGGAGGATTTTGTGCACAAAATCAGCTGGGAGCCTCCCTCTGAACTGCTTTCTGCCTCACAGGATCTGTGATAGCAAACAGCTAATAGTAGTGAACTATCTCTTGCCAGCCCTTCTGTTCCTCTGTGCATTCTCCTGCCTAGGAGCATTACAGGCAGTGGTCTGCAATTTTTATGGCACTTGAATCTGTTGGATGGCTTCCTTCTCCTGATAATCCTCTCACTGGTTTCTGTGGCTCCGTGTTGTGACTCATGTTTATACTGTACCTGTCTGCTCCCTTTCACTTCAGGATTTGCAGCACTCTTTAGCAGCCTGCTAGAAAGTCTCTTGCAGCCAGAACATTTATAAAAATAAGAAGAAAGCTTTTTTGTTTTCTTAACTGAGTAGTGTTAGAGAAGGAACGTGTTAGAGTCAGCACATACCAAATTTCACTGAGAGGTGCATGAGCTGCCCTGCAGTTCCCTTTTACCTGCTGGCTGCTTCTCAGATCTCCTGTGCCCTCCAGTGGTGTGGAGCTGGGCCATTTCCTGCTGAGTGAGGGCACGTCTTGTCTTTGCAGAGGATTCAGGACATCCGGCACCTTCCCCTCCGCTACTGGCTCCTGGTCCTCACCATCATGTTCTTCTACAACGGGGTCTTCCCCTTCGTGGCAGATGCCAGGTGCTGTCCTACAGCTGTGACCCCCTGACTGACAAAGGGTCTCCCCTCTGAGCTGCCTGAGCAATGCAGGGGTGACAGCCTCGTTCCTCCCACTCACCAAACCCGGACAAGCATGTCTTTAACACCCACTTAAAGGTTTCAGGGTCCTTTGACCTTTCTTTCCCTCCGAGGATGAGAGGGGCTTCTGAAAGAAAGCAAGAATACCTTTGAGGGAAATGATTCATCCAATGTTTATAGCTTGGCACACTGCCAAAGGAGGGTCAGAAGGATTTGGGAGAAGGGGAAGAAATACTTTATTCAAGAAATAGCCCATCGATGTTTCACCTTTGTGCTGCCCCAGCCAAGTGAGTGTCTCCTGAGCTGGGCAGGGTGTCAGCTCCACAGGTCTGGGGCAGCTCTGCCCTGCAGCTGCTGCACAGTGTCTGGAGCACAGCTGGGCTTGCTCAGCCTGGGTTTGTATGTCAGGAAGCCTTTGTATCCCAGTGAAGGCTTCACACTTCCTTTCTAATGCCTTCCTACACTTTAAACAAAGCAGTGACCTGCCCAACAGAATTGAGTCTCCTGCTTCTGTCCTGGGGCTCTGCCACAGACTTGTAATTTCACTGCTTTGTTCCCATGTGTGGATGATGCAGCTTCTGTCACATAATCAGGATGAACTTACATATTAACAAATGCCTGCATTAAAAAAAGTAAAATTATTTTGGTAGCAGTTCATCAGTGATGTGTAGGAAGCCACTGTGAAATTGGGAGGGAAGAAATGTCATCAGTATGACATTCTGATGGGAGTAGCCATGCACGTAGCCAAACCAGGCTTAGGTAGCTACAAGTTCTCTAAATAAACCCCTGTGGAAGCTGTTGTTATGACCAGCTGACTGTAAATTCTGTAAGGAATCTGAGGAAGTTTAGTGTAATTTCTGCATGTCCTTAACTAAGGTGAAAGGCTGGCTTTGACCTTGCTGTAACCAGGTCTCCTTAAAGGAATTCCCAAGGGGCAATTCCTAAGGCTCCTCAAATACAAGTGTTCAATTTGTGTTGATCTTTGCTGCTGGGTCATTTTTAAACAGTTGTCCTGCCCCTCAGCATTGTCCCCCTTGTACTGGTAAGGCTTTCTGCCTCTTAAAAGAGGATGTCAGAGCTTCACCTGTGTGTTTAGGACAGGTGATGGCACATTGCTGCTGTGAGCTGTGCTGCTGGAAGGGAACAAAAGCCCCACTTTAACCTGCAGTTTTACTCTGCACTTGCAGAAGTGTCTCAAAAGTGGCTGTTTAAGGTACCAGTTCCTCTGTGGTGTGCCCCACATTAAAAAGAAAATAAACCACCAAAGGCTTGGCACTACAAACCAGATAGAATCAAGCTTGTTTACAAGTCTTCTCATTCAAACCCTTCCTGTCCATATTTTTGTGCTCAGGCTTACTTTCTGTTCAAACTAACCGCTTTTTTTTCCTCCATTTTATTTTTAGCAAGTTTATCCAGGATAAATACTCTGGTTACAGTCAGCAGGCAGCAGCTCACGTTGCTGGGGCAGTGTATGACAGCTCCCTCGTCCTCTCTGCAGCAGCTGGCATATTAATTGTGAGTACCCAAAACCTGAAGTACTTGCTGACAACTCCCCTGACTTCTTGAAATGTCCATTACAGCCCCCTCCACCAGAATTTCACCTCTTGGGGCTGAACAAGCAGTCCTTTGAATCCTTGCAAACCTGCAATGTACACTTGAGTCTGACATAAATTACCAGAAGTAACATTAACCTGTTTTTCCCTCTGTCCTGTAGTTGTGCTATTGCAGCATCAACCCCTGGCACATGGGGAGGCTGAGAGTGGAGCAGAGTAAGATTGGGATAAGCTTCCTTGCCTTATTTCCATGCTTGTCACAGTATAGTGGTGTGTTTTCCCTCCCCCTTTGTTAAGGGTTTCACATGAGTACTGGACACCCGCTCTGACAGCATTTCAGTCTCAGTTCAGAGGTGCACAAGAGCTGACCTGCTCCCTTCCCAACAGCCAGGGAACTCCCTGTCACTGCCAGTCCTCTTTGTGCAGCCCCTCCTGCCCCTGAGGCACGGGAAGCCCTGTAAGAGGCCTGCTGTGTGTGTCTGCCCCCAGGACTACGTTGGGCTGAGAGGTGTCTTTGCTGTTGGCTGTGCCCTGCTCACTCTGCCCGTCTTTGCCCTCCTGGCCTTCACGTTTGTGCCTCCCCTGGTCTCCACCATCTGGCTGGGCATCACCTACTCCTTTGCCGCTGTGAGTTTACGAACCCCACTGGTGTGGTCCTGTGTCTTGTGGCTGCACCCCTGCACCTGTTCCTGCTGCCCTGGAGCCCACCTGAACAGGTGGAGCAGACCCAGGTCATTGGCTCCCCAAGCCTGAAGACTTTGCTTAGTAACAAAGAACCCCAGAGTTAATGTGGAGCAGAACACAGAGCAGAGTGAGGAGCTCTCCATACAGTGTGAGGCACTCACCTGGCTGTGATTTGCTTAGTGATGTTTTACCTTGAATGTAATACCTGAGTCTCCTTTAAGTCTCAGGAGCTAAACCACCAGGTCTGACTCCCCTTCTGAAATCTGGAGTCAGGTTATTCCAGTTTCAGATAACCTGTGTTGTCTGTGCTGTGTGAAGGTGCTTGAAGAGGAGGGCAACAGTCTAGAACCAGCCAATAGGCTGGAGGGGACAAACACCAGGTTTTCTGAGGATAAAGTATAAATGTTTATTTCATTGAGATAATTTCTTTTTGAACCAATGTCTATCTAACACCTTTAAGTCAGGCTCTGAGCTCCTGTCCTCATTGCTCCCCCAGGCGAGTATGTGGCCATCCATACCCCTCGTGGTGCCCCAAGCGACTTTAGGGACAGCCATGGGGCTGGCAACTTCTGTGCAGATGGTTGGAGTTGGCCTTTCAAATCTGATTGTTGGACACATCCTGGGAACAAAGTCCAGGTGAGAATGCTTTGTCTTTTTTTTTTCCAAGCAGAGAAATCACCAGTGCTTTAGTGGGGCAGTGTGAACAGGCATCAGGGGATGTGCAAGCTGATGCTGCAGGGAACTGGAGTGGTGCCTCAAGTATCAAGTGACTGGTTGTTCTCTCCTGCTTTGGCTTTCTAGTGAACTGAAGATCCCCCTGTGGCGCTGGCAACACGTGATGATCTTTATGTTGGCAAACACTGTTGCATGCATCATTGTCTCCATTAGCCTCAATGTGGTGGACAGCAAACAGGTGAGTGTGACAAAAGGTGAGGGACAGCTCTGCGTCACCGAGCTGTTTTTACTGATTCAACAGCTGTTGGGTATGTCAGTAACTCTTAAAATGGGGCTGCATGAAGGGAGTACCCTCTGCTAAATACTGGCACTGTGTTGCAGTCTTGCCCACCATCAAGCTATTGGTGGCTCTATTTTTCTGCTGCAGTGAGGGCAAGGGCCAGGACTCACCTGTGGCAACGTGTGTGTACGGGAAAAACAGTGTCCTTTTGTCACCAATTGCTGCTTTGAATTTCCAGGATGGGACTCTGAACAGAAGCAGAAAGGGAGCCCTTGTGGGTAAGGACAGAGACCCTGCAGAGGCAGCACAGCTCCTTGATGATGAAACAGCAGCTGAAGGCTCTGCCAGCTGAACCTGGCAGGGAGACACCGAGGGCACTGCCAGACACAGCGCTGACCTCCTGCCTGGAAGTGGGTTTTAGCCTGTGTACTTCAAACACCTTTGAAGGGAACTGTCTACAGAAAGGGAATGTTTCCTGGCACACAAGTGGAAGGGCTCTGCTCTGTGGTTCTTGAGCGTTCTTCCACACCCACCCAGTTGCCTGGGGCACCTTAAGGAGCACAAGCAGGCACACCATTAGACAGCACGACTGCCTGCTCTGCCACAGCAATCCTGCACAGCAGCTCTTGCCAACCCCTCCAGGGGCAGGCCTGCTGTGCCACTCACTGCTCTACATTAGCCTTTCACAAATCACATGCCCGTGCAAGTGACACCTCTTTAGGCAGGAGCCTGAATTAATCAAATTGATGACCTTTTGCACACAAGCCGAGCTTAATTGCTTATTACTTTACTACAAATGCTTCTGTAAGCTGTGCCTATTCATTGCCCTTCCAAAGCATAAAAGGTTTTGATGTGGAATTCTGTCCTTTACACCATGGTGCTCTTACTCATGAAGGTTAGAGGCTTATTTTACTCAGCCGACTGCACTTGGCAAACACTGTGTTTACAAAAGGACAAAAGAGGCTTTAAGAATGAAGTAAACTGTAACACAGCCAAGTATGAGAAATGCTGAAGTGAATGACATGTAAATTACTACAAATTCTTAAGAGAAAGAGCAGCTGTGCTCAAGTTGCATTTAATATAAACAGTAGTAGATTGAAAGCAATTTAGGTACTGACAGCATCCAGTAAAGTCACGTTTTACAAACCGGTCATCAAATCAAAGCTTTGTTAAACTGATTTACAAAAGAGGATGAGCTCAGAGAGCAAGGTCTTCAAGTTTTAAGTTACACTGTGAATTCATTTGAGATCACAGTTAAAGGATTTCCCTCTTGGAGTTTGGTGCAGCAGAAATTTAGGGGGTGGGCTGAGAAGTCACAGAAGTGCAAAATTCACAAGCTTCTCTAGTTTGGTGGTGACCTCCCAAGGTCACAGCGTTGCACTCCCCAGCTCCAGGGGCAGCCAGAGCAGGTTGTCCAGGACCTGCATCTGGTCAGAGTTTGAGCATCTCCACAGAGACTCTGCAGCCTCTCTGAGCTGCCTGTCCCAGTGTCTGACCCTTTCAGGAAAAGGAGGGATCCTTGTGTTCAGATGGCATTCCACGTATGTTCCCTTGTGCCTCCTGCCCAGAGCGCTCAGGGCTCCTCACCCTCGCTCCCTCCCAGCAGGTCCTTGAGCACACTGGTCAGATGTCCCAAAGCTTCCTGGAGCAGCCCCAGCTCTCCTGGGCCCTCCTCCTGTGCAAGATGCTCCAGCCCATTTACCACTTTTGTGGCCCATCACTGCACTTGCTAAATCACCTCTTTTTTGTACTAGGGAGCCCAAAACTGCACTCTGTGCTCCATGTGAGGCCTCACCACCCTTTTACCCTGCTGGCAGATCAGGCTGCTGCTAGACTGTGGCTTCAAGGCATCCCTCAGCTCCATTCACTGCACTGCTCTTCAGTGCTGCAATCCTGCACTGGCATTTTCGTTGGTGGCAAAGTCCTGGGGTGCATTTCCACTGTGATTAAGAAAACCCACATGCAGCAGTGCTGTAGACTCATGGCAGAGGCTTGTGTACAGAACAAAGTGGGTGCTGAGATCTGATTTGTGTGTCCATGCACTGGTTTAAAGGCAGTGACTCCAGCCTGCCTTGCCAAAGCCAGCAGCCTCCTCAGTTTGTACCATGTGATGCTGCAGCAACACAACTGAGGGCTGGTGCTGTAACACCCACTGAAAGTCCTGTACTGGCTCCTTCCTAGAAGCAGCTCACTCAAAAGCCAGCCATTCCTGTTTGCCATCTGATAATCTACCTCCAAATTACTAGAAGAGAAACTTCAGTCTTCTGAAGAAGAGTTGTGACATACTTTCCTCGAGGTCTGCCACTGGTTAATGAGTTTTGTGTTGGTGCAGCACCGAAGCCTCTCTGCCTGCTCTGTCAGCTGTCACTGGGAAGCAATCCTGCCCCTCTCCCACATTCACTGCCTACAGGAGAACCTATTTTGGCTACAGAGGGGTTTGTAGAAACCACTGTACAAAGGTCCCTGCATGTGCTTTCAAAAACCCAGTCGTAGAATCTGAAGGTGGGGGTGGATTCTGGTGAGCTTTGGGTCTGTTGCACAAAGACCATTTTCAGGGTGGGAGGACTCTCCTGGAGCCTCTCACGGGCAGGGTGGTTCTGGACAGGCTGCCCCTGTCTTTCAGCTCAGGTGGGTAAAGCTCAAAGCTGACCTAACAATAAGGAGGCAGAGGAGGAGCTTTACAGCAAGAGCACCTGCTCACCTCCCTTGGGCACACAGACAGCTTCCTCTTGCTCAGCTTCTGTCAGAAATGTCTGCCCCTGGGCAGGAAGGCCATTTCACTTGGCTTGTCTTCCCCATTCATGCTGGACACGTGCTGTTGGGATACCAGGGCCCAGCTCTGAGCAGCTTTCTGCAAAGCCATTGCATGGCTCTACTTTGCTTGAGCTGCTCATGAAAAGGCAAGGGTGGCCTTCACAGTGGTCAACACGTTGCAAGAAATGGAAGGAGACAAGCAGGGTTTTTGTTTGATTCTTGTAGTGTTGCAGTGATGATGTACACAGGTAACTGAAACCACACCCTGTTCCCAGCCGTGGGCAACCTGGGGATGGTGGGCTCCAACAATATTCTCTGGCAGAACACTCCTCTTGCCTCAGACACATTTTTGTGGGTCACAAAATACAGCCTGCAAAGCCTGGCAGTGGACATCAGTTCAGGCACTGAGGGGCACCTGGGCTGCTCCTGAGCCCAGGGCTCCCAGGAGGCAGAACAATGAACACTGACACAGTGGAGCTCACCTCGACATCAGCCTGAGGGAGGAAACAGTGGAGGAAAAGCCATCATCATAAAGAACCTGGCACATTAAGTTCCCAGTTACTTGGATAAGACCTCTGTGCTTCTGATACACTTGGACACAGAGCAGTCCAGGGTTTTGGCTTAAATGGCACATGGCACACACCCAGCAGCAGATGGGTCATGGAAAAGCCAAAGGCAGCACAGATACTATTTAAAACATCTGCAGAAAGTGGTGGGTAAGAGACCAGAATTAGAAGGTGGCTGGAAGTAGAAAGGCTGATGGGTAAAGCAAATTCCTGCTATGGCCAGTAGTTTTGACCTGCTTGAGGAGGGATGAGGTCCTGTTAGCAATATAAGGAACTGCAGCTTAAAAGAAAGGGAAAGCCCATTCAAGAAGAGATAGTCTGCACCCCAAGAAGCAAAATAAAACTGTAAAAACCAATCAGGGCTGGTAATTTAGCCCAATAATGCAAACCTGCTCTTCCTGCTCACTATGTGTGAGGAACAAGTGGCACCTGGGCACAGCCTGGGAGGGCTTCTGCCCATCAGTTCTTGGCCAGCAATGAATCATGACCCAGTCCTGGTCTTGCACAGCTCATACCCAGTACTGACAGAAACTGCTTACCAGGCTCCCCACAGCCAGGATGCTGCAACCCCACTTTATTCCTTGAGAAAGATAAACAATGGAAAACTCCAGCCTCAACCTTTAATCCATCCCCCTTTCCACAGTGAAGCAATACAGGGCTTCCTCAGAGCTTCAGGCTGACAGTCAACAGGAGACACATCAGAGGGCCTGGACAATCACTGGGTGGCCAGCTGGCTGGAGCTGCAAGTTCCAGCTGAGCACACCCCATGTGCTGACAGGCAGCAAACTGGTCTCTGCACAGTCACCCAGTACTGGGCCATCCACACACTGGTGTGGGCATATTGTACATAAGCAACTCTGAGAGCTTTCCAGGGAACATACCACAGCAGTTACTCATTTAGTGCTTAAATAATTATCTCCACACATCACTAGACAAGCCCCAAGAATGTACATTGGATATCCCAATCTGATTAGCCTGGATAAATCCTTTCCAAAACCCACAGTAATGCTGCTTAAAACACCAACAGAGAGGACATTAATCTTCCTCACTGGGAGTGCAAGGTGGGGTGTCAGAGGGACAGGATCAGGCAGTGCTTGCTGAAGGTTCTGCAGCCACAGGAACACACAGACTGCTCTGGGTGGGGCAGGCTCAGGGATCAGGAGGGGTGACACTGCAGCTGGGCTGCTCCCCACAGCAGGGATGGCTGGGACAGGACAGCTCTGGGGAGTCCTCCTTCAGCCACCTGGCTCACTATGGATACCTGTTTTCCTTCCCATTCTGAAACAGCAACCCAAGGAACATTCTGTCCCAAGGGTTCAGTTATGGTGGTCCTTGTGGGTCCCTTCCAGCTCAGCACATTCTGTGACTTCTGCAGTTTTAGGGAAAGCAGTGAGGCAACACCGAGCTGCAAGGTGAAGCTGCATGGTAGTCTGCTGCATCTCAAAGGAAGGACAACCCTTCACTGCCGTCCATCAGGGGCATTCCCAAATTCCCACACTGCAGATCCTACCCAAAGCACTGTGCATGCTTCAGAGCAGAGTTCTGACCTGTAAATAGCCAAACACAGGAGCTGTAGGAGCACAGGCTGGCTGGGAGGCTCTGCAGGCTTCGCTATAAGTTCAGACACACAACATCCTGGCTGAGAGTCCACTGCATCCAGCTCACCCAGAACTGCAAGTTCTGTAACTGCAGTTCCCTCCTGTCAGCCAAGACAATCTGGCACATCAGGGGGGTTTTATGCACTCCCGGGAAGAGCAGGAGTAGGGGTATGACTGCTCCATATAGGGACCATCCCATGCTCAAGGGGAATTACTACATTATTCTACATTAAGCAGACTTAAATATTTAAAATAACAGAATATTTAAGTCTATTTACAGTACTGCTGAGTAATATAACAGAATCCCTGTGTGGTACAGAACATCATAGAATGTTGCCCCCAAAAAGGCAGTGAACTGAGCAGCCTGCCCTTGCTGCTGTCCCTTCCCAGGGATAAGAGGTGTCTGTCTCATGGGCAGCCTTGGGCAGGATGTCCCAGCTCCTGAGCACAGCCTCCTGTATGGAAGGCCTCAAAATATATGTGCAATTTTTCCCATTTTAGACAATAAAATTCACCAATGTATCTACACTGAAGTAGACCACTGACTGACTTAGAAAAGCAGACATCTACAGCACACAGTGAAGTAACAAAATACCGAGGTTTATTGACAATTACATGTTTTGCCGTTTGATTTCCAACCTCCTTCTGTCCTGGAGAAACACTCAGATCAGTCTTGATGAGTTGAAAACAGTGTTTAGATTCCAAAGAAAGAAATGCAAGAAAATTAACACAGTTTAACTAATTTAAGGCCTAGTTAGAAGTTGCTGTTTGAAAGACAGGCACTGTAGCCAACACACATCAGGTACTAAAAGATGCCAGATGCTCAGTATTGCAGTTGGCATCAACTCCACCAGAGCCTGCAGTGTAGGAAGCAGCCTCTGGTTGACCTTCCCACCTGACAGGCTCCTGTCAGGAACTGGAACAAGGAAGTGGAACAGAGAGATGTGCCTGAGACAGCCAGAGGGCACAGACTCAGGAACAGCTGCTAGGAAATACGTGTTTGGAAGTAACAAAAGTCCATTCCAGGGCTGCAGTTTGAATCACTGCCTTGTTTTCTAAGGGGACAAATAACAGGCAGCTCCAAACCATTCTGAAAGGTACAAAGGCATTGAAATCGCTACTTTCCATGGCAGTTTCTACCCTCAGCATTGCCCCATATGTTTCATGATTTGAAAAGGCAACTAAATGTCCAAGCAGCCCCCCACCCCTGCTGTCACAAGGGAACTGCACAGCCTGGGGAGCAGCACCACCACCACAGAGGGTTCAGCACCTGGCCCAGCATCCCCTCCATGGCAGCTCCTCCCAGGGAACCTGGGCTAGAACAGCAGTGGATATACAGATAAGGCCACTTGTTCTTTGGTGTACCTGAACAACTCCTGGTTTGATATGTCAGATTTAGAAGGTAAGTGTTCAACACACTGGACAGTAAGCACCTAATGTGAACATTCATATAGCAAAGTTCTGGATACAATCCAAAAGTCCATTCAGAGAACAAATCCTACCTCAAAATGTCTGTGCAAAACATGCACATCTTCCAAACATGATTTACAATAGCCAGCACTAACAGAAGGTTTGTATTGCTAAAGTCTTTGTTTTTCCAACTAGGATAGTCTATAGCAAAAACAGCTCCAGCTTGGTGAGAACCCACATAGTTCTCCCAATGTTACCAACAAAAATCTGAGGCAGTCAAAGGCAAAGGTAAGGCCAACCAAAGACATTCACTTGCATTAACTAACAAAGAATTCACTAACAGAGTCAGCACAGACAAAACAAACAGGAAATTCACTGTGGTGGAGACAGAAGTAGTCCTGGTTTCCACGGGGTGCAAAGTGAAACCCTGTGACGAAGCTAAGGCATCTCTGCACAGGCTGGGTGGACACCTTGGCATGTTCTCCATGGTAACTGTAAACTTCAAGTTGACTCTGTTCAGAGTACCATAAAGCTATTGTTTGCACCCACATCTTCCCCAGAAAACGTGCAACCACTCAGCCAGGACACTTTAACATAAAAGTCTTCTAGAAGCACCTACATGGAACAGTGTCAAGAGCTAGTCCTAGCAATCAGCAGATTAGCAAAGGCATCAGAAAGACCTGAATACCTGGGGAGCAGAACCACAACCTTTATGAACATATGATGGTTTATGAGTATAAAAGAAACTTTCAGCATATTTTGTCCTTGTATCAGCAATCACGTGCCGTAAAGCAAGAAAGGAGAAAGAGAACCAAAGACTGAAGACACTTCTAGCCATGGTAGCACTCCTTGTTCCTCTGGAACATATTTACACTCACATGACTCCAAGTGAGCTCACAGTGTGAAGCTGCATCCCATGGCCAAGGGCAAAGCACAGCCCACCTGTTGAACTTCAGAATCTTCAGGTGTGACCTCCAGGCCCCTCCCCACTCACAACCTTTTGACATGTTGACCGTAGGGGTAAGCCTGACCTCCACAAGAGTGTCCTGAGCCAAGAGCTAGCTAAGAACCTAACAGTCTGAGGAACTCACCACAAAGTAGCACTGATCTCCCACAACGTTACACTAAATGTCCCCCTCTGCCACCCACCCAGGCAGGCCAATACTCATATCTTCCACAGGGCACCCATTCCCTCCCCAGCCCTCCCTCCCCAAACCACCAGGTCACCCATGCTACACACTCTAACATAACCCTCATCCATCTGCCTAAGAATCTACCCACAAGCAATGGTCCCTAAACTGACCTCGCCACCACAGAGCAGAGTTTCTGTGCAGACTCCATGAGGGACAGTGCCCTGGTGACCCTAATAGAAGGCAATGCTGGACTTGCCCCCCGGGGGGTTGAGGACCTTGTTGTGTGAGCGTGGCCTGGGGCCCAGGCGGGGCTCGTGATTGTCTATCTTGGGCTCGGGCTCTTTGCATCGCTCCTCTTTGCCCACATCTTTCTTCTCACCTCCATCTTCGAGCTGGGGTTTGACATTTTCTGTAGCTGCATAAAAGAAAAGGGATCAGACCATTAGATCACCACTCTGTAGTCCACAAAGTGCCTCATTTTCTGTGGGCTCCAGTATTTCCCAGGCCTCCCACCTACAGCACACCAAGGTTTCTCATTATCTGTTCATTTTTCCTGAAGGAAACAGGGGCTGAGAAAGGAATTTCACTTCTCACAACAATTCCTCCCTTCCTTCAGTGATCTTTCTAACCAGGATATGAAGGCTGAGCAATACACCTTGAGAACTATTTTGGCACTTTCAGGAAATTATGAGAGACAATGTACCAATGAGTTCTTTCATACTGAGCTTGAAAACACAATTCCCATCACTCTTTAACTAAAACATCTCTTCAGTCAGCTGTTTGTTATTTACAACTACAGAAGGTCAAGATTACATACTTGAAGGAGCTGGTAAGGAAGGAAGAAGTAATCTGATAGGATGTTTTGCTATATACAGATTCCATATATATCTACACATACACACGTGGTATCAAGCAAAGAATGAACACACAGAGTATCAAGACTCATGCCTGTGTTGTCCTCAGTAAGAGGAAGAGAATCATTGCCCTGAGACAAGCAATTGGGTTTCTGACTAAACTTCTCAGTTATATTATCCAAAAAATATGAGGCTAAGGCTGGTGTTCAAGTGGAGCATAAGAAACTACTCCTCAGAGCTTATCTTCTCAAAGAGAACAGACAAAGCAATGCCCCTTGCTGACCTTCGAGCTTCTTTGGTGTTTCATCTTCTTTCAAGACAATGTGATCCTGCAAAGAAATCAAGAGCTTAGTGTATTATTGTTCTCAAACAGAAAGTCTGTCACAAGAGCCTTCAGAAAGTTTTGCTTTGTTCCTGATCTAAGTTCACAAGTTGATCCCAGCAAAAGCAAACAGCTGCAGGCACTGTGTGCAGCTCCTCAACCCCTCCACTGCCACAGAACCCCAAAAACAGGGGGACACAACTCCTGCAATGGCAAGGTGCACTCCTCAGACAATGCACTGAAACATGGGTGAAGAGGCTACATGGGACCATCAAAATGGTAAGCATTTTGTGCAAGATCAGTGCTGGGTTAACAGCTGGACTTGATCTTGGAGGTCTTCTCCAACCTTAGGGATTCATTGATTGTAAGGTCTAGAATTACCAGTCCTGTCAAGCACCTCCTACTGCCCAGGAGAAGCTTGGTACACACAACTACAACACAAGAAGCCTTTGAAGACCCTATTTATATTCAGCAATTCCTGTCTTCAGCAAGTATCCCAATAGCCAGGTAATAAACAAAACCTCCTAAGACCATTTCCCCAACAATCCCCCTGACTGTCAGAAACACAGAGCCACACTTCAGACAAGTGTGTTTTCCCACCCATGAAAAGTCAACTTGCAGTAGCTTTTGTAAATATGCCATCTCCTTTCCAACCCAGTTATTTCCCACAATTCTGATACTTTAATTGAAGACACAGGAATTTTGGAAGTGTTGTCCTCCATTTAGTCAGGGAATAATGTTACATTTCTAAAAAAGAATCAGTGACCATCCCAATAAATGGGTACAGAGGAACAAAGCAAAGCCCTCTCCTACACCAACAGCACTACTCCTGACCAAACCTGGCTCCCAGTCTTATTTTCCCTCCTCCTTTCTTACTGCCCCAAACACTAGTCAGAATATGCATTAAAAGTTAAGCCTTTCTTGTACACCCTGTTATCAATATTGTTGCTATTAATTTCTTATTCCCTTGCTGTTTCCAGTCACTTGTTCTTATCTCAACCTGTGATCTTCACCTCTTCTGCCTCCAATTCTCTCCAGCCCCGAAGTGGGGGAGGGAGGAGTGAGTGAATGGCACATGGTTTGTTTAGGTGGGAACACTAAACTGGGGAATACCACTTCTAAACCACAACAGCCTTATTTTGCACCCATCACGGGGCATGAAGGGTTGAAATAACAGCAGATCTGTTCACAGCGAGTCTGAAACAAATTTGATCTAAGCATTTGTTGCACTAGGTAGGGGAGCCACTGGTCACAATACTGCTTGCTCTGCTCATGTGGGTGTGGGACCTAACCCTGGATATATTCCCATACATGCAGTAATTCTCCTTGTGATGGTACTTTTCAGAGCAGAGAGAGGGCTCAGGATTGCTTCGTTTGCTGTACTGTGGGGTATTGGTTTATGACATGATGTAGAGGGGAGTGGTCAAACTATAAACATGGGGAGACCTGGCAGATTGATTACATCAGTCTCCCCAACTCTGCCAAGGCAAGTGCTCTGTGCTGACAGTGGTGGCAACAAACACAGGATGGCACTGCCTGGAACACCAGCCTGGGTCTTGAACAGTAAGTCCTGTGGTGACCTGGCCCCCCCAGAGGGAGCTGAGTTGGACAGTGAGACTCATTTCAAAACTGGCCTCACAGACAGACTCCTGGGCAGGCATTTAACTGAGTGGGTGTGTCATAGTCCCTGTCATGCACCAGCCCCTGGGAAAGCTGAACAGTGCCATGGACTACTAAAAAGCACCTGGAAAGCAGCAGGTAGGGGAACCTTCCACCAGTAGAATCTGCATTTAGTGGAGGCCACTTGGTTAGTTAAACACCTGAGGCTCTATCAGTCGAGCTGGTCCTGCCCAACCAAAACCACTATGCAGCACAGAAGGGGATAAAGCCCCTGTGGTCCATATACAAGGAGTATGTTGGGGCAGACAGTTTGGATTAGCCCTACCTCAAGCAAAGGCAAACCTATCTGTGGGGTTGTATTTGCTCAAACACCCACCAAGTCCTCGAGTTTTGCACTTGGTGGGTGATGCAGAAGGACAGGGAAACACAATGTGTCCCTGAAGGGGAATTTGATTTTTTGTGTGAGAACAACCTGTAATGTTGAATTGTATAATACTGGTTGCTGAATGGCACTGCCACTGTGTGCCAGGACTGCCAGGGACAATGAGCATGGACTGCTCCAGGCACACCAGTGGGGAGCTCCTGGTGCAGCTGGAACCACCCGACAGCACCCCAGCCCTCCTGCCCTGGGAGTCACCCAGGATGGACAGAACCCACAGCCATGGACTAGGGGAACTCAAAAGACAACTGGGAGGGAAGGCCACTGACTGTGGAAATGATGTAACACAGACTGTGTAAAATAAGGGGTAAATAATGTCCTGGTTCTGGCCAGGGCTGGGTTAATTTTTGCAGCAGCCAGGAGGGGCATGGCCAGGACCCTGAGGTTGTTCTGTACCACCTCATATTGTGCGCAGGGGGTGGGGGGTGAGTCCCTTTCAGTGTGGGTAGCGTGGTGGGCAGTCAGGGCAGCAGCAGTTCTGTGTGCTGAGCACTCCCATGGGAACCATTCCCCTCTCTGTTATCAATATTGTTGTTACTGCTCGTTGTCTTATCTCATTCCTGTTTCCAGTAGTTAACCTGTGATCCTCCCCTTTTGTGTCTCCAGTTCTCCTCTCCAGTCACCACAGGGAAAGGGAGCAAGTGGCACATGGTTTGGAGCATTTTCAGTGGGAACACCAAACTGGGGAACACTATTTCTAAACCACTACAGTTTCACAGGATGTTAAACTTCCATGCTACCGGACATGATAATATCAAAAGCATTATCAATATAACAGCTAATCATTTATGAGTATTTACTTAGCATAAGGCATCAGGCTGTAAATCTGCACACAGGGCACTTGAATACAGGAATAAAGTAATTGACAGTTTATCCTGCTTTTTCCAACCCCAGATTTGGTCATAACTACAAGCAACTATTGCCTATCACAGGTTTAAGACCAAAACCCAATTGTATAAAATATGCATAACAACTGTAATAACAATTACAGTTACTACAGTTGCAAAGAGACCCTTTAGTCTACCACAAATCAAGTACCTGCTGGGCCTAACACCATAGCTAATCCTGAGTTCACTTTTCCACTGCTGATGACTTAAGCCTAATCTCCTGCTGAAGTGCTTTCACACTGACTGCAGACGCATCCTTCAGAGAGAGGAGGTGCACAGCCAGGCCACCCGAGGGTTCATGGCTGGAGCTCACGGCAGTTCACCCAGTACCCACGTCTGAATTGGGATCACCTCTGCCACGCTGCAGGATAAGGAGAAATATCTCCTCCCTATCTACCTTCAGTGCCTCCTGGCTCTGTCAAGAACTTCAGCTGCACCTCACAAGAAAGATCAAAGGTTTTTTCCTCCTTTCTTTTTTTTGGAACCCATATCCAGAGTGTAATTAATACTTTCACGGTAACCTGCAGAGACCTGACACACCCAAAATAAGAAGCTAGCAAAAAGATTTTGGGACTATAACTGCCTAACTCAAAGTCACCCCGTGCACAGTTCAGGTCTGTTCCTCAGGACAGCACTGTGACAGAGTGGGACAGGACCCCTGGAGCTGGTGGCTTCCTGCTCTGACAGCAAGAGAAGTACAAATACCTTGGGCTTGTTGGGGTGTGCTCGCACAACGCCAGGAGAGACGGGAGAGCCGAAGATGTCGCTTGTCTTCCCACCAGGTGGGTTCATACGTGGACGAGGCTGAGCAGAACCAGAGTCCTCAAAAATGCCACTTTCTTTTCCTCCTGCAAGGCAGTTGTTAATTATTTTTTTTCTAGATGACTTAGTTTTCCCACTCTATATTAAAAAATGAAAAAAGATGTAAGCATTCAAGGACTTCAGAGCCCTGCTGCCGTGGGACTTGCTTTTGTCTGCCTAGTTGAAAACCTTTGTTACAACAATTCAGGCCTGTACTCATTGAAGCTAACTGCTGACACAGCTCTAGAATAGAAGCTGCTTCCTTTAATCTCTTCCTAGACCTCAGCTTGGAAAGAATGAAGACTTGGATGATGTGCTATAAAGTCTGTGAACATGCAGATCACCGAAACATTCATCTACTCAGAAGTCTGAAGAGATGTGTTGTTCAAGCCTGCTCAATATATAAAAATGCAACATGAAAAGGCAGACAAATCAGAGTGTTCCACTTCAGGAGCATGAAACCAGTTCTGTGCTGCAATTCAGAGCCCAGTCACACAGAAAGAGAGGGCAGCTCTTACCTGGAGGGTTTGTTCTTTTTGGAATGTTTTGAGGTGGTTCTGATGCTCCAAAGATATTGGATGCCATCCGGTGTGGCCTGCTTGAAGAAGATACTTCTTCCGTACTCCCAAAAACATTACTAGAACCTCCTCCAGGGGGCTTCAATACCCTGTATCACAGAATAAGGAGCATTTAAAATTTTTGGCATTCAACACATTTGATGTTCCCTTCCCATTCTCCTTTGTGTGGAATTATTCTGACTTTAAATTACTTCAGGCAATTCTGCTGTGTCCAGTAGCTACTTTTCCAGAGCTGTTATAATAAAGTATTCTCAAGTTCAGCACAAATACTGCCAACCTTGGTCAGTCAATTTGATCATTAAGCAATCTAGGATTACCTGAAATGATGTTAACAGTGCCAGCAGCACAACTGGCTACTCTCTCTGTGGTGTGGCAGAAGCCACAGATTAAAAGAAGCCATATGACTGTTAAGAGTTTTAAAAACAACCATTATAGCATCAGACTTTCTGCTAAACTGCACATACCAACTCTGCATCTGTGATATAATTCAAACCCATCAACTTTTAAATAAAAGCAGGAATTCCAGAACTACTATAAAATAGTCTCAACCATCAGTTATCATAGTAGCTGGTGTAGAGTTTAGAATGGAGAGGTGGAATACCAAAAAGCCAAATTTTTAGTGGTCAAGCTACAAATCCATTAAAACCAAAGCTTTGCACCAGAGGATATCAAACAGATCTGCAGAAAAATTGGAGATTACAATAAAATGGACTGACTTCTTGAAAATCCACCAAAAGTCCTGCTTGTCCTTGAGAAGCAAGTCCACAGCTAATGCCTACGCCCTGTTCAACAGACTTCAGCTCCTGCCCCAAAAAGGAACTGAACCACCATTCGGGAGAAGAATTGGTGGAGTTAACTGCAAAATTAACAGAAAAAGCACAGGAAAGCAATGGATGCTGAGACACAGCTGGAAAGTGCCAGCAGAAAAGGACCTGGGGGTGCTGGTCAAGAGTGGCTGAACGTGAGCCAGGTGTGCCCAGGTGGGCAAGAAGGCCAAGGGCACCTGGGCTGTACCTGGTTTCAACCTTACTGCTCAACAAATAAGCCTGAGGCATCACTGCAGCACCTGGAAATCAACACAAGTGACTTTTGCTGCCAGCATCACCCAAAATGATGCCTTCACTCTACATCCACAAAGTGCATTTGCCACCTCAATTTCAGAAACTTAGCACTGCTGGGAATCTTCCAAGCATTCCAGAACCTTTCAAGTGACTGTGACACCAGGCTCATAAAACTCTAACTAATACAAAGTCAGATAACCAAGTCATTCACGGGCATCCCCAAAAATAATCTCTCAGTACAGCAACAAAGTGTGCCAGCTGATGACAGCAAAGAGGACAGGGCTTTGCAATCCCTCCCTTCACATAAAAATGTGGGAGAACACAAAGCTGTTTTCCTGCTGTGTAGTCTCTAGAGCTCCACTGGCTCCCGGTACTCCTCTGTACTCAGTCCTAGAGCAGAGTGAGACATGCAGGTCCCCCAGCCCTAATAAATAAATCATATTCTGCCTGTGAACACCACTGAGCTTGGTGAGCCAGCGGGAGCTGCTTCAACAGAAACCCAACATACACAGCATAGTGACTTCAGTTTATATTTTAGAGCCATTTTAGTTTACATTGGTATTAGGCCAGTTTACTTAGAGACATTTTTGTCTTGTAGCCAGGTACTTGGGTTTTCCTTCCTTTGGAAGGAGGGCAGAAGGGAAGGCATTGTTTTATTCTTTTGAACAGTGAAAAAAAAAAACAAAACCTTTTGTCTTCTACACAATCTAAATCTGCCTTTCTCCCCCTCCCCTCCAGAAGTCCATCAATTCATCAAAAATAGCTGAATCAAGAGCCCTACCCTGCAAGTTCCAAAGCCTCTACTAATTGCTTTGTTCTCTTCTGGGAGATTTGAAGAATTTTAATTAGTTCTTCTGATCTTTTTTTCCTCCCTACATTCTAACACACTTGAATTTGAAAGCCCTTTCCTCATCGAGCCTTTCAGCCAACCTATGGAAGGGGTGCCAAGACTTATCCATTACCTTCGACATAAATAAACATATTGTTTTTAGTTCTGCCTGAAAATTGAGGTCCCACCAGCTTTCAGACAGTTCTAACCCAGCAGACAGAGCTGCATTACACATAAGAGCCTGTCACTGTGGTAAGCAGCAGAGAGCAAGTGTTGAGATTTGGAACCTCAGGCTCTGAGGCAAGACCAGCGCTCCTGGGGGATCAGGACAGACCCTCAGCTCACCCACACACCACCAGCAGGCTGTGTTACAGTCATGCTCTTGATCTGAAAGCTCCCAGACACTCTGCAGTGGCCCCCATGGGAGGAGGAGAACATGCATATTACCCTTCACAGGGTGCAACAGCAGAACGGTACACCTCTGTCCTGCTTTGCTTTTATAAACTCTCAGACATGCAATCCCTTGGTTCATTTTGGAAAAGCAAAACTTCCTTAAAAATCCAAAGTGTCATTATTAAAATGTAACAAAATACAATACAAAGTGTCATTATTACAGTTTAAGAAAATAAAAGTAGGCAGTTGATTCAGCAAACTTGATGCTCACTCTGTTGCTGCACACATTAATCGGAACACTAGAAACACACCTCACTGGATAATCCTTTAAGTGAAAGCTTAATTTAAAAATCTTTTTAGCACCATTTATTTCTAACGGTAACTCTGAAATTCTCAAAATGCCAAATTTCCTCAGAAACATTTTCACATTGGGAAGAGTCCTTTCCTCCCCACTCGCACAGCTGCCGGTGGCTGCTGCAGGCGTTTGGAATCGGGCGCGGTTTCAACCGAGAAACTCGCACACCCCAAGAATTTGCATTCTCACTAAACAAAGCTCAGAGAAGGGACAGAGCCAGCTGTGGAGCAGACACTTTTGCCCCAGCCGCCACAGAGCCCCGGGCCGCTCGAGGAAGGTGCTGCAGTGCCGCTGAGCTGTGCCTGGCCCCGGGACGGGGATGCTCTGCCTTCCAGCCTCGGCCGGGCCCCTGCACGCCTGGAAGGCGGCTGCGACACCCTCGCCAGCACAGGGGCTCTGCCGGGGGCAGAGCACCCTCACACGCCTCGGAAAGCCGAGTCACAGCTTAGAGCGACCGCGATCCGGGCCACTGGAGAGCAGCCTCCCACGGCTTCGAAAGCCTGCCTATCTCCCTCCTTCCCTCCCTGCCTTCCTCCCTTGCTTGCCTCCTTCCCTTGCCTACCTGCCTCCCTCTCTGCCTGCTTCCCTTGCTTGCCTTCCTCCCTTCCCTTCCCTGCCTGCCTTCCTCCCTGCCCTTCTCTGCCT
>VXAU01005626.1:246199-300084 GCA_013399695.1 Formicarius rufipectus
CGCCGGGTCGGTACTGGGGTCGGGCCAAGTCAAGCCGGGCCAGGTCGGGTCGGGTCAGGCCAAGCCGGGCCGAGTCGGGTCAGGCCGAGCTGAGTCAAGCCAAGCCAAACCAGGCCGAGCCGAGCCGAGCCGAGCNTGCCTTCCTCCCTGCCCTTCCCTGCCCAGGCTGGGGCGCACCGATGTGTGTCCCGCTCCACACACCTTTGAGCCCCGCGGGCCGCAAAGGAGCGCACGGCTGTTCTGCGGGCTCGGCCCGGCCCGGCCCTGGAGCTCCTGCCCCGGNCGGCCCAGGTAACCCGAGGCACGGTGAGGGCACCGGCGGTACGGCCAGGTACGGCAGCGCCGGGTATAGCAGGGCCGGGCCGGGCCGGGCCGGCGCTCCCGCCGCCACCCGAGGAGGCCCCTCAGCAGCGACGCGACCCTCTGGGCCAGGGCCCTCCCGCCCCTTCGGCGCCCCCCGTGCCCTCATCCCGCACTCCCCGCGTCCTCATCCCTTTCCCCCGGCCTCGGCGGGCCCCACCTGGAGCTGGGCTTGGCCGGCCCGGCCTCGCCGCCCTGGAACATCCTGGCGTGGATGGCGGGATGGGGATGGCGGGGTCGGCCCCGCGCCACCGCCCCGCCCCGCCCTGCCTCGCCATTGGCTGAGGCGCCTGCCCATCATGTCCGGACAGCCAATCTAAAGCAGCTCTGCCGCCGAGGACTCGCCTATCGCCCCGCCCCGCGTAGGGAGGGACGCGTGAAGCGGTACCCGCTGTGCCGGTGGCCCGTCTTCTATTGGCTGAGACCCACGTCCGTCAGGCAGATCTGCACGGCCATTGGTTAACATGGGCGGGGGGCGGGCAGAGAGAGGCTATTTAAAGGTGGGCGGGGTGGGGAGCGAACGTTTGCTGCCCCGGCGGGAGCGGGTGTGGAATCCGAGTGGTAGTGGGACAAAACTGGGACAAAACAGGTAAAACTGGGGCTGGGCCGGCACCGCTGTGTCCCTTTTGGGGCCATGTCCTGTGTCCACGCACTGCGGTAGCGCGGCAGGGCCCGGTTCACGCCTCAGCCCTGCAGCCGAGTCCCCCGGGCATTATGTGCGCGTTTCGCCTCGAACCAGAGCAAAGATCATCGTACGGAATAACCTCAGAGACGAGTTCGCGGTGGTTCCCGAGCTCGGGGACACCCCAGCAGGGGCCTCGGGCCCCACATCTCTCGGCAGCCGAGCATCCTCGGGGGGATGTTCCTTGCCCGGAGCATCCTCGAGGGTGGTCCTTGCCTAGAGCATCCTCGGGGGGATGATCCTAGCCCCGAGGATCTTCGAGGGGATGGTCCTTGCCCGGAGCATCCTCGGGGGGGTAGTCCCAGCGTGGAGCATCCTTGGGGGATTTGAGGCACTCTGGGGAGCAGAGCAGGCAGGGCAGGGCAGTGGGGCACTGCAGCGTGGGCAGTTTGCTCAATTGCTCCTCATTACACTCGCTGAGAGAGGTCCGATGTGCTGCCCAATTTGCAGGGAACCAAGTGGTCTAAACTCAGCAAAAAAGATGTGTCCCGGACAGATGTCCCTACAACACCTGCCAAACATGCCCAAACCATGTACCTGCCCAGGCTGCAGGGATGCCTGGGCCTCTCAGTGGGTTGTAGCAGTGACAGCAGCTGCAGCAGATGTGAGAGGTGGACAACCTGCTCAGCCTGGATGCGAAGTTACGAGATGAAGTAGAAAGGCTGAGAATTTGTTAGGGAATCAATGAGGGAGATACACTGGGAGGACCATGCTCTGGTCTCCCTAAGACAGGAGCAGCCATTCAGAAACAACTGCAGATCAGAAGCAAGAGCAAGGCCTAAAAGAGTCAACTGAATTAGTAAAGGTACTTTGCTCTGTTAGAAAATTGCTAGATGTTTGTTCTGCCTGATACCTGATGAATAACTTGTCCTGTTCTTTTCACTGGACCAAAACCTCAGAAGACTGCTGGGAGTGCTATAGGATAAACCCAGTGGTCATAAATCAGGGCAACATGGACATTTGAAGAAGGTAGGAAGACCTTGAGCCAAGGAGTTCTGCAAGCTTGACCAGCCAGGACACCTCACGAAGAAAGGTGGAGAGGGCACCGTGAGAAAGAGGAGAAAACAAGTCCTGAAGAGGCTGAAGGGCAGAAAGACCAGCTAAAAGCTGTGCCTGGAGAAGAGCCTGGAAGGCTTCGCCCTAACTCACCTGCTATGAATATGATAATTAGATATCACAACTCATGAATATGCATAAAGATGTTTTAATTTTGAATGTCAACTGACTAAATTACCTCGTTTCTCACTGAAACTTCAAAGCAGTTTGTGCAGTGGAACTGCCTCACTCCCAATGTTGGCAATAAACAGCTTTGCTGCTTAAAGACCAAAATGTCTCTGGGCTGTTCCTGCTTTTTGGCATCAGATCAAGGGGCTCTTCTACCCATCCCCCAGCAAGGAGCAGCCAGCAGCTGTGAAGCAAGCAGAGGGTGGTGGGCAGTCCATTGTTGGGACAGAAGCAAAATCCTTCTTTGCCCACCTCCCTTTCCCCTTGTGATTTCCTCACAGGCAAACTCCAAGGCTGTGGGTTGGGTGAGTGGACCATGAGGTGCATTGAGAACTGGGTGAGTGGCAGATCCCAGAGGGCCATGGTCACTGACACAGGGTCATGTTGGAGACCTGTCACTAGTGGTGGCCCCCAGGGTTCTAGACATGGCCTGGTGTTGTTTGGTTTGTTCCTCAGTGGTTGGATGAAGGGGCAGGAAATTTGCTGAGGACACAAAGCTGGGAGGAGTGGCTGATACCTCAGAGGGCTGTGCAGCCCTACAGAGGGACCTCGACAGCTTGAAGGGATGGACAGAGAGGAGCCATCAGGGATTCCACAAGGGCAAATGAGGGTCCTGCACCTGGGAAGGAACAACCCTGGGCACCAGCACAGGTTGGGAGGGATCTGCTGGAGAACAGCTCTGCAGAGAAACACCTGGGGGTCCTGGTGGGCAACTCTCTGTCCCTGCCCAGCGCGGTGCCCTGGGGCCAAGAAGGTCAGTGGTGTCCCAGCCTTGGAAAGAGCACTGCCAGCAGGTCAGGGAAAAGGGTCCTGCCCCTCTGCTTGGCCCTGGTGAGGCCACATCTGGAGTGCTGTGTCCAGTTCTGGGCTCCACAGTACAAGAGAGACATGGAGCTCCTGCAGCAGGTCCAAAGGAGGATTACTTAGTTGGTCAGGGTTCTGGAGCACCTCTCTTATGAGGACAGACTGAGGGAGCTGGGGCTGCTCAGCCTCAAGAAGAGACAGTGAGAGGGGGCCTCATCCATGTCTGTCAGTGTCTGCAGGAGGGTCAGAGGATGGACTGGGCTCTGCTCGGGGGTGCCCAGCAGTGGGACGAGGCAATGGGCAGAAACTGGAACACAGGAAATTTCATCTGGATATGAGGAAGAACTTCCTCACAGTGCAGTGACTGAGCACTGAACAGGCTGCCCAGAGAGGGTGTGGAGTCTCCCTCAGTGGAGACGTTCAAGAGCTGCCTGGACACAATCCTGTTCCACGTGCTCTGGGATGACCCTGCTGGAGCAGGGAGGTTGCACCACATGACCCCCCTGTGGTCCCCAACCTGACCCACCCCGTGACTGTGTCAGTGCCCACAGGGGTCAGCTGTGGCCTGAGCAGAGCCCAGACTGTGACCCACCCTGTTCCCTGCTCAGGGAGAGCGTCCAGGGATTGTCCTCAGCTCTGTGGCTCAAGCATTGGGTGACTGCCACGTGGAAGTCCTGCAGAAGCTGTGCTGGGAGGAGCTGCTCCAGCTGCACCAGGGCCTCTGTAACCAAACGTTTTTCACAGAGTGTAAAGCTCCAAGTTACATTTCCAGCTGAAGATTTCATTTCAGGGCTCCACAGTGTGCCAAGAAGTATTTAGAGGCATAAATTATCAGCATGCTTTTGTCTTGAAGGATTAAAAAAACCCAACCAAAGAAAACCAACCAAAAGTATGTACTCTCACCACAATGTCTTGCTTTGTTTAATTTCCTGCTTTGCTAATCACTCTTCTGACACAATCCTTCTGGTTTTTACAGTCTGAAGATTTGGTCATTCAGAGCAAAATTAGCTAATTTGTGTGAAGCGGTTCAGAACCAGCTTTGACAGAAGTTGGAAAAGCTTTAAAGGTCTTTTAACCTGACCAGGGCTCAGGGCCTGGGGAGGGAAGAAGCTGCACAGAAAGAGCTCAGAGTTGGTCATAGCCCAGTTTTCTCAGTAACCAGGTGGGACAGGTGAGACCTCACTCTTTGGATGGGAAGGAAGCATCAAAATACTGCTGCTAAGGATTTTCAGAACATCCTTCATTTCCTATCAAGAACACACTGGCAGTTTCTCAATGCAATACTAAAGCTGCCTTTGTATGTCACAGAGACCAAAGCCCTGAAGGTGTGCAAGCCTCTCTGGGCTTCCTCAGTGTCCTGGGGTGAAAAGGTGTTTCTGGTGGTGTTTATATAAAACATGATGGCCTAAATCCAGCTTCACAGCTGAGTTCCTGCTCATCTGAAGCTGTCAATGGACAAAAAATCCCAAACCAAGAACCAAGATATACACTGCCCTTTTGATTGTACCTTTTCTTTGGTGGTTGGGAATTTTTGGTGTGTTTTGTTTGTTTTGCTCTCTTTCTCCCCCTTGTTCCTGATGCCCATAGCCCAAGACAGGCCCTTCAGAATAGCCAGCCCTCTGGTTTGGCACCTTTCTGACACTCACCACAGGCAGACACTACTGAGAACTGAAGCCATAAAGCAAAAAGAACAGACCCAACCCAAACCTTCCCTGACTATGGAGAGAATCACCAAAATTCTGGGATGGGAGATGCCAGTGGAAGTTATGCCACTGATTTCACTGCAGTTAGAAGTTTATCTTGGAAGGTTTGACCTTATGGGCAAATTTTAGCCCCCACCCCCGAGGGACAATTATGAAGGAAATAAAAGTGGAAAACCGAGAGGGCATGAACAGCAAGGAACACACTGGACATAAGTTAGACCAAGTATTAGTATGTATTTATGCACAAGAATAAAAACAGCTTTACAAGTTGAATTGGAAATTTAAACAGAGGAAGTTTAACAGCTTTTGTATATTATATTAAATAACCAAAACACCTTTTTCCAAAATTGGTAAAGAATAAATAATATAATTTACAATATGGTACAAAAAATAATCAGTAAGGACAGGCATTCTGCTTTATACATACACTATATAGGTATATTTATAATCTATAAAACAAATTCACATCTCAAACAAGCCAGAAACCTTAGATGATATGGCTTAACTATTATTAAAAGAAACAGCATTAAATTTTGCTGCCAGAACCATAAGCTCTAAAGCAGTTATCATGTTTCAGTAAGTAATGATAACTTATTGCCGTAGTGCTTGCCAAGGTTTCACTTAGTTAACATTTACAAATTGCTGTGAAATTAACAGATTCAAAGGTTTGAAAAGGTTAAAAAAAAGTGCAGTACTTTCCTTATAAATGCATCCGAAGTCTGAGTGTAGAAAACAAAACACAACTGAATTTCCACTCTGGGATCTGCAGTCAGTAAATGAGATGTCTTTGTAGGTTCTATTTAATTCAAGCCATGTCATTCAATTTAGAAACATAGTGGGGGTCAGGAAAAGGCTGAGCAGTGCCCCATGGAAAACAATTAGTATTCCTATGCTTAGCAGATTTAGTGACACAGGATAAAATGGATCGTGGAGGTGACCAGGATGTAACACCCAGACTGTGACGTGACAGTGAGTGCATGACCTGCTGGACCCAAGCCCTGCCTGGGTGACAGCACTGAGGCTTCTGCCACTGCCCTCCTCAGCTGCTCAGAGCTGCCTCCTGGCAGTCCCTGAGAGGGGAAAGGCTGGAGCAGGACACCCCAGACCTGCAGGCTGTTGGTGTCCACGTGTCCTCTGCAACACCTCTCAGCACCACCACAGGAACCACCCTGTGGGCATTTCACTGTCATGTGTTTGCTTAGGCTGACACTGTCCCACATACAGATTTTGTTACTGCTGCTGGAGAAGCTGAAATCATTAGAATTGAAAAAGGTTTGAGTGTTAGCCATAAAACCCCCCTCCCACACACACATACATAAATATGTGTGTGTGTGTACACCCCTCAACTTTCTGCTTTGTCTCAGGCACAAACTGATGATGACTACTATGGTAAAGCACATACACCTAAAATCTAAAGCTGGTCAGATCAGAGATGTGTTCAAGTGGCCTTTCACATAGTAAGAGTAAAAAATTCTGCATCAATTCAGAGTTACCACAATGATCTCAATTATTGGTAAGTTTTTCCCTGGTAAGACTTGCCCTGAAAGGGCTTTATTCTTAAGCCAAAGTTTGCAAAGCATTATATTCCTGAAATCAAATTCTGCCTCATAATGCCAACTTCTAAGGGGCTGATGCCAAACACATTTCTAACCCCAACACTCTGAGTGCAGAACCAACCTCTGTCATTTCCACTGTTATTCCTGGGTGGTCCCTGCCTGCTTACTAAGGTTCAGGGTATTACAAGTTTTCTGACCTCATGGCATCATCAAAAATAGCCACAAAAATTCTGCAATTGTGTTCTTACCCCCCTGGGAACTGAGTGGGCTGAGGCAGGAGCTGACAGCTCCCTGTGGCACAGGCAGAAAGCCTTCATGGATCCAGAGGGAGTGCTGTGCTCTCCACTCCTGCTGCAGCCGCACTGGCCCTTATCCTGGGCAACATCAGAGCCAACCCAGTGCCACCCCTGCTGCATTACCAGCATCAGCAGGGAAGATAAAAGTTTGTCAAGCTGCAGATACACTGGAGACCCTCACACTGGTCTTGCAAAGTTTAAGAATGAGAGTTCAGGTTTCTTTTTATACAGTACTTGATTAGAATGTATCACATTTCCTCCTGCATATTCTGTCAGCCACAGTAGGTGCCCTCTACTTTTGCCCTGCAAATCTGAAGGACTTTTTGACACATAGCATATAGGAAAATCAGCATTAGTAATGTAAGGACCCAAAACCAAGAGGAAACAACCTGGGAAGGCCTGGACCAAAATATAGCTCAGCTCTAAGGAAACCCAAAATCTTTTAACAGGAATGACTCTTTAGATTAAGGGGTGTCCTCTCCATGCCAAGGGGGAATGCTCAGTAAAAACAGGCCCCAGCATTCATTTTTGTGAGCCTTCAACTTTTCCTATTCCAGGTTTCTGTGATTTCCTGATAACTGCATCAAACAAGGCTCTGTAAGAATAATGAAGGAGAAATAATGACAGAAAGACTCAATATCTCACACCTACAGTCAGGATGGGAAGTCAGCCCACAGCTATGAACTTCTCCATTCTTCTAGTCCCCTTGCTAGTGATAGAGGTCTGTGCTCCTGCTGGGAACATCCAGCTGGACTCATACTGGGCTCACACCCTGTGTGGCTCCTGTGCCACAGAGCAGAATGCAGTGACCTGGCACCTGGGGTCTTGGAATGTCATCCAACTCTCACCTCTTTCTGAGGGAAACAGGAAGGTTGCTCTGGGCCACACAAAAAGTGCATCAGAAAACTTGTTCCATTTTTCTCCTACTGACAGAAAACATAAGGCCAGCTCCGGAGCAGCTAAAAATCATCTACCTAAAAGCAGGGTGAAGGGACTGGGCAAACAGCAAACACAGTCAGTGCATCATGAGCAAGGTTACAAGAGACTCCCAGGCAAAGAAATGCCTTGTACGAGTAGCTAAAGGCAGAACTACATCCACCAAGTATAGTGCAAGTTGGGAAATGAACCCCTGATAACAGCCTAAGGGATGGAGGTTTGTTTACTTACTAATAATACAAAGTTGAGGTTTATATGTGAGCAGACCCCTGGACAAATTCAGAGCTACTCAAACCAGCCAAGGGACATCTTCTAACTGGAGAAGCAGACAAGTGCTTAGAAAAGGGGCACAACAAAGGCATTCTTGCTCAGGACTGGCAGGAAAGGAAATAGGAAAAGTGTCCTGAGTTATAAAGCTAGAATTGAATGGACAACCAGCTCTCCAGAAAGTGAGGTTGAACCCACTGGAATCAGGTCTTTCCTACAGTAAAACACAACATTAAATGCATGGGGATTTCAGAGAGGGAGTGCCAGACCCACTCATGCCTGAGAGTGACTGTGATGAAGAATGATGCCCAGAGGTACTGCAGAACACCTGGAATTCACAGAACAAGGAGGAAATAAGGAAGGACTAAGGGACTAAGCTAGGACTTGACACCTCTGCTCTTCATGGCACAAAACCGATCTCAACCTCTTTAGCGTTAACCAAGTATTTGTTCCTCCACACTCCTCCACAACATTCTTTCCTATTGCCTCTCCCAGGTAAATCCTCAGATTTTGTGAAGAAAGATGGCAATATTTACAGGTTTCCAGCAAAGCCAAGACTAATTATGACACAACTTTCCTAGTGTAAGCTCTTTTGCAGTGTTTCCTGACCGAAAAAGCAACCATTCTTTGTGGAAAGCAAGAAAAGCCCCTCCCCACCCCCAGGGTGAGCTGTGCAATGTGCTGAAGGATCTCAGAGGTGAAGAGTGTCAGTGTAGTCAGGGTGGTGATGACTGTGACGTGATGGGGTTTCAGGTAGATGAGATCCATGCAGTGTGGGAGGAGGGGGGACCAGAGCTCCCCCAGCAAACAGGCCAGCAGGTGTGAGCCCAGCTGGGACAGCCAAAGGAACAGACCATGTGTGGGAACAGCACCGAGGAGTGGCAGAGTGCAACAACTTCAGTTTGACTGACTGATAAGAAGAGTGCCAACTAGTACATCTCAAGATGTACACTGGTTCCCCTACCCACCCCCACCCTTCATCCTTCACAACTTCCACGTGGATCTGGGAGCATGGCATTTTGATATAATCCAATAATTCATGTTGGGCAGCTTGCTGCAGTCCCTTCCCACCTGAGCTGCTTGCTTGGGCCATTCCACAATACAAGTCCAGGACTGTCCCACAAACCTGCTACCTTACATCACTGATGCAGGGACATGTCATCTCCTGTAATGTTATTCCATGTTTTGTTGTTCCCCATATATTGCACATTCCAGGACTTGCAAGTACTTCTTCAGACCTTTGAAGCCAATGCTTCTCTGTTAGAAAGAAGCACACGGGACAGGGACAACTGGGCCTCAGTGCTGCTCTCCAGCCTGCTCTCATCAAGACCCAGCACTGCAAGCTCCAGCTTAGCCAAACAGTCTGCACCAGCCTGCTGGTCACATCCTCACTGGGAGAGGTCGCCAATTGGGGGGCCACCAGCTCCTCCATCAAACAGGATCTCCCTGCGAGTCGGCTCAGGTATGGACAGTTCCTGGGCAAGGTCATTAAACCGAGAGATGTAATCTATGCTGTTCTCATTCATCATGCAAGCCAGCTGGGAATCCACCACCTAAAAGAGACAGGAGACAAGAGATGACCTACATGTCAGTGGAAATTTCACAGAATCACAGAATTCCTGAGTTTGGAAGGGGCATCTTGAGAGTGTTTTATCCAATCACCTCACTCAAGACCAGGCTGCCCTGGATGCTGCTGGGCAGGTGCTGAATTACCCCGTGAATGAAGATGCCACAACCCTCTGGATACCCTGTTTCTGTATTTCACCACCTTACAATAGTTTTCTTGTGTTCAGGTAGAATTTCATGTGGTTTCAATTTTGCCTCTTGTCCTGAAAGTAGTCTGGTTCCCTGAGCTTTGTCCCCAGCCTCTCCTCATATGAAAGATACCCTCCATCTCACTCGAGCTGGGTTAGAGAACAGCTCTTATCCACAGCTAAAGGGAAGCTTCTAAAAAACCCAGCCACCTTTGGTCCCAATGGACCTCACCTGCCCTAATTCAGCATCAACAGGTAGATGATCTAAAGATATTACTTCTAACATAATAACTGTGTTTGTGAGAAACTTGACTCTGCAGGACTTTCAGTAAAAAGTAATTTAAAATTCTCCCATCACTGAAGCCATTTGAAATACTTCCCTTCTCTGAAGACCCACACAAACCCACCCCTCTCATGACTCTGGTGTTCCTACCACAGAGGCTTACCCCCTTTTCTTCTCAAGGCAGTTGGTAATATCAAGGGCTGCAATATCTGTTCAGGGTCTGAAGCTGCCAAGGACACACTGAATCAGCATGAACTGCTGCAGCTCCTGATTACAAGGTCTGGACAGAACCTCCTTATCCAAATCCAAAGGGCAAAGGAGGAATTGCATGTTCCTTCCATAAGGGCAAGTCCCCAAGAGGTTACAAAATATGTGATGCTGCGCTGAGGTAATGCTTGTAAACTGGAGGATAACTGAGCCTGGAAGGGACCTGAAGAGGTCTCCAGTTCACCCTCCTGCTCCAAGCAGGGTCACCTGTGAGGACAGACCAGTTTTCTTGGGGCTTTATCAGCGTGAGTCCTGGAAAGCTCTGGAGACAGACACACCACAACATCTCTAGGCAACAAGATTCCCTGCCTGCCTATGCTCAGGGTGAAAAAAGTTTTTCTTTAGATGTAGTCAGAACCTTTTTCAACTCAGCTTTTGCTTGTTCCTCCAACACCACTCTGTGAAGGGCCTGGCTACATCTGCTCAATGACCTTGCTGCAGGTACTGGCAGGCAGTAGGGTGCCTCCCACCCTGAACTAGCCTAGACATCACCCTTTCCTCACAGACAAGTGCTTTGACCCCCTGATCATCCTGGTGACTCTCTGATGGACTTGGTCCAGTGTATCTCTCTCTCTCTCTCCTACACTGGGTGCTCTAAACTGGTCACAATATTCCAGACATGGTCTCACAGCAGGTAGATGAGACTCTACCCCTCTGCAGTGCAGAGTGGGTTAATCAGCTCCTGTTGGAACAGCTCCCAACACCACTGTCCACCATGGGTGCCACAGATGCCCTGGCTCACACTCAGCTATGTCTATCAGCATCCCCAAGTGCAGCAGAGCTGCTTCCCAAACTCCTCCAGCTGATATTGCTGTGGGGTCATTCCTTTCCAGGAGAGGACTCTGCATTTTCCACAATGTTCCTGCAGCTCAGTCTTTGTGTCTGTCCCTCTGAAAGGGAGCCCTGTCCTCTGGCATATTCACAGCCTTAATAACTGCTAGGCTTCATTCTGCTTCTTCAAAAGAATTCCAGAGGGATAGCAATGCCAACAGAGACAGCAAGCCAGCAGCACAGGACCTTCTGCCATTCTCTCAGGTAATTCTGTATTAGCCATCTCCGCTTCTTCCTTCTGGATCTATTTCTCTTTTCCTACCAGCCCTCCAACTGTGTCCCAGCTGCATCATTATTAACCTCTCTCTCTTCTTCAGTACTTTCAGTTCCTGCTCTACAAAGCAGGGCACACAAAACAGGATTAAATCTCTCTCTGTCAAAACAGAGTCAACAGGTGAACATGACCTCCCCCTGCAGAAGGAACCTGGTGCTCACAGAAGCTTCTCACACCCACTCTGAGGCTGAGCACCCTCAAGTCCTTTTCCATTGCTCTGTTGGGACTGAAGTGCTCTTGCTGGAGCACAAGTCCCCAAGCACCTTTGCCTTGGAAGTGTCTCAGGGGGGTGTGCTGGGCACCCCCAGTGGCTGCACTGGCAGGAAGCAGCTCAGTGTGGTTTGCTGACATACCTCTGCCACGTCTGCCAGGGACCGAGACACGAAGGAGTCGCGCGAGTTGCCGTCCAGCAGACTGGGCCCCAGTAAGGACGTGCCACTGGTGCTCCCAACTGGAGTTGGCAACATTTTCCGTCCCTTCTCTGGAGAGATGAAACTCGCTGCAAAGAACAGGCACATCAGTCAGTCACCACACTGGGGGGATGAAGACAAGAACAGGGAAGTAGGAAATGGAGGACAGGTTCTCCCAGGCAACCAGCAGTGAGGACACAACTTAAGCTCTGCCACGGGAGGTGTAGTTTGGATATTAGAAATTCTTTACAGAGAGAGTGAGCATTGGCTTGGGCTGCCCAGAGGGGTGGTGGGGTCACCATCCCTGGAGGTTTTTAGGATGAGACTGGATGTGGCACTCAGTGTCATGGGTTGGTGTTGGATGAAGGGTTGGACTTGATGATCTTGGAGGTCTTTTCGAACCAAGTTGATTCTATGATTCTATGACAGATATCCATTTCTTCTGTCTCTTAAAAATTATGTGTTACCAGCAAATAAAAATCATGTGTTACCAGTTACCTGCTAAGAGCAGGGCCACTCATTACTTGAAATATGAATTACAAAAACCCCAAACAATCAAACCACAACTGAACCCAGTGACCTCATGTCTCTGAGACACTGCTTGCCAAGCACACAACAAAATCCATTTTTCCAGCAGCAAAGACAAGGGCATCTTTTCATTTTGGCACAACAGCCGAAATGTTTCACCCTAACTGATGAGTCAGGCTCCCAACAGACTACAAAGAACTGCCAAGGAAGTACTTGTCCCAAGGTTTGGGCCATAATCTAGCAACGGGATCTTTTCAGGAAGAGACTTGTAAAGAGAAAAAAAATGTATTCAGGGCAACACTGTGGAAATGAAAGCAAGAAGTAATGGAATAATTCTACAAACATTCTACTGGGTTTACAATTTTGCAAAGGATTCACTTCTGATAAAAAGTACCTTTTAAAAAAAATTTAATTTATTTTAACAGGAAAGCACCTTTTGGGCACTTTTCTGCATCTGGACACTTACAGAACAAGCTGCTGAGGGAGGAGTCTGTGGAGTCATTGGGGTACCACTGGGGATCGTGGCTGGGAGATGCAATCCAGTTCTGCTGAGGACTGCTGGATGGGGACGGAAGACTTTTGGAACTGTCACTGCCATTCAACTTTGCAGGAGAGAGAGAAACACCTTCACCTGAAAGCCAATGTCAGGGTTCACTGGTTCAGTCAACTTTTGTTTAGAAAGGAAAAAAAAATAAAACAACAACAACAAGCCCCTCCCCCCAAAATATGTTCCAGAAAATAAAGGCCAGGCATGGAATTTTATTTACAAACAGATATTAAAAAAAAAAAAAAATCCCACAAAAACCCCACAACCCAAGAAATGCTTCCTGGAAAATTTTCTGCTGACATGGAAAATTATAGGTATTTAGGCTTTTAAGTTGATAGGCAGACTTCAACCAAGCTCAGACTTACTGTATTGGCCAGAGCTGATGGCTATTTCAATGATGGAATCACTGATCTGAGTGGCAGGCTCCCCTTGGGAAAGCACATCCTCAGGTGGACCAGGCAGGGAAATATCCAGGAGAGCAGAAACATTGGGAGGAGAGAGGCGGGTACTGGAAGCTTCGGCGGAGGGAAGGGGAGGGGTGGACAGACCATTCTGGAGGGGAGTCTTGGCCAGTTCTGGCAGAGAAAGGACTGGTGTGCCCTGTTACAAGACACAGAGTTAACTCCTCAGAGATGTATGAAGAACTTGGAAATCTAAAAAGCAACAGCTTAGCTTCTGAGTATCAGATTAAAACCACACCTTAAGGGGAAAAAAATCCAGTAGATAACAGTAATCAAATTAGAGGAATATATTATTTATGCAATAAATTTGTATTATTTTTATGAAAAATAGCAGTAGGCATAAACAAATATGCTTCAGCCCATATCCTGCCAAATCATCTGAAAAAACACACGTCTGTAACATTCCAAAGAACATGTAAAACAGCCTACACAACAGAAACAAGCACCTTGGTATAATCATGAAAGTAACATAATTTTGATGACTCTACAAGAGCATTCCTAAGAAATATGTATTAATTTGCCTTTGTATAAGCAAAAAAACTGTAACTGCTGGAAGAGTATACATGTATTTTAGACTGGCAGCTCACTTTTTACTCACTCTTTAAAGCCAAACTTCCCAAAAATCAACTGATCTTTAAGGAGTCTCATTACCTCACTGCAGAACTGTAATTTTTTTTTCCTGATGTAATGTATACACAGCTGTCCTGAGAGCCAGAACCAGAACCCAGGCCCCATTACCACAATAAATGTCTCACATGTTCATTTTCTAATATCTGTGCGACAAAAATTTTTCCTCTCCTTTATATTCTCCAATCCAGCTACTTCGATCTTTTCCACATGCAGGTGTCACTGGAAGGGCGAAAAGTTCTTCCACTGGAAAAACAACAGCCTGTATTCTGAGGCTTAAGACTCCAACCTGGGATCCTGGCTCCCACTGAGAGAGAGGTTGGGGACAGGATGATAGAACATCATATACAACATAAGTGCTGCCACAGTTACTCTTGAAGTATCTGTCTATACCTTACTGGACCCAGCACAAACAGTGATTCTCTGGAGAGGATGCTGGCTTTGCAATCAGGTATTTAGTCTTAATATTCCTCCTTCAGAGACATCCAGGCAGCAGGACTGCCAGCTGCTGAGATCTCTCCTTATGATGTCTAGAATACACATGTAGGTAGAGCAGAGTGATTATCAACTCCTCCACTGCACCAGGAGATATGTGAAGCCTGTTTGTCCCTCACAGGTCAGGCACTGTCAGCTTCACTGGGATTTTAGGGAGCAGCACCCACACATATGGAAGCAGCTCTCTTTGAGTTTCATTACATTTCTTCAGATGCTACAGATTTCACGCCCAGCAGACAGCACCAGTGGGGCACGACTCCCTGGGGACAGGAGGTCTGAAGGAGCATCATCAGTGGTGTTTCCCCAGCACAGTGGCCACCCCACAGCCCTGTTCTTTCAGCACACACTGTACCTGGAAGCCATCAGGGACTGCCTCCTGCTCGGGTCGTGCGGGCAGGCTGAGGAACGGCACGCGGCACGCGGGGCCTGAGCCCTGCAACACAACAGAGACCATGGGACTCACCAGCTGGCAGGGAGGGGACATGTCTTCATACATCCCATCCTTTCAAAATTGGCCATCAGCTCCCTGAGAAAGGGATGGGGACTGACACAGACTAATGTGTATCTTAGTCTCAGTGAAAGAAACAGCAAGGAGAAATCACAGTTTCTGTTCCAAATCCATCCCTAAAAGTCTGCCTTTTGTGCCAGATTTCCTCCTGAATTACTGCCTACTGAAATGCCACCATTTCTTTGTGGAGCCAGATTTCTGGATGGCCAAGTTCAACACTCACAGCTGCAAGCTATTTTACAGGATGGAAATCTGTTCAGTGAGGTGATGATTTGACCCCTGAACCCCAAATACACACTCCATAACACAGACTGGTTTGCCATGACAGCACTGCCCACCACCAAGCCCCAGGAGAAAGCTCACAGAGCAGTCACAATAATACAGCTTTCATACACGAGACACTTCAGCACTTGGACAAGAGCTCATTGAAGAGGCTCTGACCTCCACAGTGGGGATGGAGCTTCCATTCTGATGTGGCACTGCTGGCTCCTGCCCGGCCACCACGGCGGGCACGGCATCCGGGGACAGCGGGGACACCCCCGGCAAGGAGTCTGCATCCAGCACAGGCAGGGGGCTCCCAGGGATAATGCCAGCACTTTTAGCTGCCAAGTCAATAGCACCTTGTGTGAAACAAAAAAAACAGACTCCATGTTACAAGCCTCTCCTTCACCTTGCTGTGATTCTCTTAAAAGATGAGTTTTTAAAATGACCCAGAGTCAAAACTTAACCCTCGTGAGAAGCAGCAATGGTAAGAGCCACTCAGCTGCTTCCCTGCACCAAGAGTAACACTGCTTCTAGATCAAAGGTCCAACTTTCCTGCTCTGTTCCAACCTGTTACCAGGTCCATCAAAATAGCTGAGAAACACCCCAGTTCTCCCCACCCTTTCCTCCTGTTCTTTTTCTTTTTTGTCCTGCAAATTGGTAAGTATTTTGTTATACAGTTTCTAGAAGTTTCCTTTGGGTTACTAGAGGGGCTCTAGATATAATAGATCCTTATTTTGTTGTATTACCTCTAGCAGCCATATAGACTGAAATTAACAAACTTCAGTTGTTGCAAGGATGAACCTCACCTGGATCCTTTAAAATCCACTACAAACACCTGAATGTCTTTCCATCCCAAAGAATCCTCCAGGTTAGACAGGAAGGCAGTCACTGCTTTCACCTCACTGATCATTCTAATGATGGGACCCACTCTCTGTTGTGAGACAGCACCTGCCTGGGGGGACACCAGCACGGCTTTTATTGCAGAACTTGGAATGACTTACTAGACAGATGGTTGGTGGCCTGTGTTGGAAGAACTTTGGGCACAATTGGACGAGAAACAGCAGCTTTAGTCAGTGAGGACTGGATTGGCCGAAATGAACCTCTCCCTAGGGGGAAGGATTAATACCTCTGAGGCAAATGAAATCTGACACCTTTAAAGCAGAGCACAACACAGTTCATTGGAAGCACAGAAATTCCAAGCAGCAGCAAGCTCCAGGAATGCAAATGACAGAGATGACGGAAGAAGGCTGAAACAGGGCTGTGGGGTAACCAGTGCCTTGCCACAGACACACAACAGCAAGTGCTGGTGTGCTGTTGGGGCTGCTCTCACAGTCAGTGAAGACAACCCTTCAGGTCTCATGCTGGCTCTCATGTGGGATCACCTGTATTGCCACACCTGTACTCCAGAGTGTACCAGCACAAAAGGACACATGGGCAGTGGATTGATCATACTGTATGAAATTCAGACAGTATCCCAAGTACTAGAGAAACTCCAATATAAAATCTAAACAAATGACTATACAGAAAAATTCCCATCTAAGTATTTTGTTCCAAATTTTGTCTCCCTGGTGAGAACTCCTTGCTCTTCCCTATTTTCAGTACTGGGACACGGATGAAGTAATTTCTATAACAAGCATGATTTGCTTAACAGTGATCCAGAAGAACAATCCCACCGTTCTGTGGGCTGGTGACCTGGTTGTTTTGACAGAGTATTTTTCTCTTTTTAGAAATTACTCCTTTATGCAGTTCCAAAGGACACTTTCCCAATCATACAAATGCTAAAAGAGATGCAGACTCACCTGTAATGGATGAGTTGGATAAGATAGAAAAGGAACAGACATGCTGGGATGGGTTTCCAGATGGCCTGGGGAGCAGTGTTCTCTACAGGAGAGAAACAATAAACCACAACAGCTTTAAACACAGGCAGAGAGTAACACTCAGCTTAGAAGGCAGAAGTTTATGAGGCCTCCCAGAACAAACAGAGTATTTCTGCAGCAGCACTATCATGGAGCAGACACAGTACAAAGGTCTGCGTACTCTTGAGAAAGAAGATACAGAAAGGAATTATAAGTTTTCTCTGCAAACAACTAAAAGTGAAAATTTCCACATGGAAGATCTTCAGAGAAATGCTGATTAGAACTATATTCCTCTCCTGATTACACTAGCAGTCATTTTCAAATCTCTCACAGAATGACAGCAGTGTAGTCTTTGGGCAAACTGATCTTCCCTTAAAATTGAACAAGTGTGAATTAGAGACACAAGTATGTACTAGAGACACTTGTATGTACTTCAGAGCTCTTAAAACACAGGGAATTGCACAGATCCAAAGATCTCAGAACCAAAAAATAGTCCAGGGGTTAATATCTGAGTCTCCTACTCTTACACACAGCAGAGGAGACAAAAGGATGTATTGGCATGTGGGGACTTGGTTTTCTCCACTAAGTTTCCATGACTGAGGTTTCAGATTTCTTGTTTGCTCCCTGCCTGCTCGTGCCTTTGCCCTGGGTTATCAGAGCAGTGTGAAAGAGGACAATGCCATTCTGCTGCCAAAGTGCCATGACCACAGGCCACCTTTCCCACAGAGCTCTTTGCAAGTCCTGCTTTTCCCTGGAATCATTGTTCTCTCCAGGTGTGCTACGGTTTATTTCACTGCAGAGGTTTTATACCCAATGCAGTTTAACAGCCACTTGTGAGCAGGAGTAGAAGTTTCTAAAGGGAGATGTTGTTGTAACAGGGCTGCCAGCTCCAACAGTACCAGTGCAGGGCAGCACAGGGACATGCTGCCTCTGCCTCAGTGCCAGCAGGCCCTTGGAGCAGAACCTGCTTCCAGAGCAGAGGCTTTTTCACTTTTCCAAACTACCTCAGGCACTGGGCTTGATATTCCTCATACAGGGAATGTGACATGGCTGGTTACACTAGAGACCGAAATGTCTGTTCCTTTCTGTGTTCAGCCTCACTTCTCCAGTGGATGTAGAAGGGAAATTCAATGTTTTATTTGTTGGTTCCAGTCACTACAGCCTGACTGGTTCCTACTCAGGGGGCAAACGAGGCATTTACATTTTGCTCTGACCTGCACCACCAGCGGCTTCCGCAGGTGCCTGTTCCGTAACTTCCTGGGCTTTGGCAGGAAGAAGTCAGACTGCATCTGCACAAGAACAGGAAAGGCATTACAAACTATTTTAAGCACCCAGACACAGAATAAATTATACCCCCACACTCAGGTTGATAACAAATTTGAATCAAAAGTTAATTACAACACTGTGGTTTGTTTCAGACAGCACAATGCCCTTTCTACTGCAGTCAGAACACTTTCCACTAAGAATGTATTTCTTCTTCCTCTTGTTTTATGGAGATAAAGCTTTGTCTCATAAAAACCATTTCACTCCTTAACTACTACAGCTTCCTATGAGGTTGTTACTGTGAGTGTATTTGACATAAACACAGAAATGAGGATGTGCTAAAATTAGCTGCACATCAGAAGGGGATCACTTTTTGCTAAACCTGGCAAATATATTTGCTGGAGCAACTTAATTAGGAGAGTGAAGCAGTTTCATGAGGGTGTGTGATGGCACCCTGTCCTGGTTATAGTACCAGGATCAGTCTGTCACTGGGTGGGGGTGGATTCTAAACCCTCTGTCTCATTTTTCTCAGGAACTGCTCACCATGGACCATTGGCAGCAGCTGCCCAGGGCACGCCCCACCCCTCAGGGGACAGGGGGGGGTTTGGGAACTTCTGTGGGATAAGGAAGTTTTCCTGTCTGCACACCAATGACTCAGGTGTGAGAACTCCCCTCTGGGGAGTCACCAGCACCTTCACATCCACCTGAGGGGTCATGTCTGCTCAGGGGCCATCAGGGATCCCAAAAATATGCCATTGTTCACCTCACAGAGTAAATCACCCCTTGTGAAACTCCCCATCCTGGGAGAGGGACTGGGTGTTCCCATCTGAACCCAAGTGGATATAAGCTTGGGGTTGTGGGACTGGGACCACTCATCAGACCCGGAGGAGGAGCAGAACCTCAACCAGATTGAGACTCCCACTGGACTGCACCCATCATTGTCACCAGCAGGTTTCTTCCTTTCTTCTTACTCTGAACTCAGGGGGCCCATGTGGTGCTCAGCACAGGGGTTGGTGAGCTCCATTCTGCTCCTGCCCCGCTGTGCTGGGCTGTGCATCTGTTTTTGTGGCACAAACGAATTTTTCCTTCTGTCTCAGTGTATTTTGTGATCTTTTCTTAAATTGTTATTCTGACTTGCAATCCCATTCTGAGTTAGATTCATTTCTCCTGCCTGTTTAACTCCGAACCAGCACACACCCAGAGCCAGGTCTGGACAGGTAACACACCCCCTCACAGCGCAGTCACACCGTCACACCCTGACCCATCCCCGCTAACACAATGCTGGGCTTGGGAAGCACGTGGAGGAGGAGGAGGAGGGCACTCCACCCCACCCCCAGGACACGCCCTGGCTGAGGCACCAGGAGCTGCCCACTCACAGTGATGGTGTCCAGGTGCTGGCGGAAGGTGAGCTCGGCGTCCTTGGCGGGCAGGAACAGTTTGCCGTGCCGGCTGTTGGGGGGCAGCGTGGTGGGCACCGCGAAGAGCCCGCTGTCGGCCTCGGCGCTGCCGCAGCTCGAGGCGCCGGCCACCAGCAGAGGTCTGGGGAGGTTTCTCAAACCTGGGAGATTTCAAAACAGCAGCTCGAGTGAAATAAAGGGAAAACAAAAAGGAGGTAACTTGGTAGGGGTCATAGGGGGACTCTGCCACCAGCTGTTTGTGAGCCCCAGTCTGGAATCTCTCCACACTTCAGCTGTCCCACCTGCAAACTGCCAGGATTTACCAGCTTCACATGGATGCCACTAATGTTCACTGCCTGTGAAATCCTTGGAAGCAGGAGGTTAAATGCCATTTTACATGACTAAAGTAACTAGAATCGAAGCCCTCAGTTTCCTGCCCCACACACACTGTGATAACTTGTTTATCTGCTCAGCTTGGAGGGACATCTGAAGGCCTATCCCAGTAAACAAACTGTATACTCACCATCCCTTATGTCAGGGAAGATAATACAAACATACACCCATTTTACAGTCTTAATGGTTCACTTACACTCTCCACCCCTCCTTTCCCATAGCAATTCAAAGTGCAACGCAAATAAAATGATTCTGGTGACAGAGCAGGGATCATTTTACCAAAATACCTTCCTAAAGATGGACTGCCTTCAAGATACACTTGGCACAACGAAATAATGGCAGCTAGTCTGAGTAAAACTTCTCTGTTTACACTGAAGTTTAAAAAGATGGTAGGATTTCCCTGTGCTGTGCCCACCCTGCAGGCAGCCAGCTCAGATGAAAGCCTACAGTGAGTCTGTCTGTACCCAAGACATGTACCTGTCCCTCTGCACACAGAACACTGAGTTTCCTTACTGCAACACAGTTCAGAAGTGTTTTGAAGAACAGCAAACTTGAGTTACTGAAAAAATAAGCCTGCAGGTTTTATTATCCTCCTATCTAAAAGATAAAATCACCACCTCCACTCTGCTGCTGTAGATTCTTCTTCCAAAGGTTAGCTAAAATTTCAGTCTGCTCCTGTACCTAAAAATCAATTAAATGCAGAGAAACACACGTATTTGTGCCTCCTGCCTGACCAAATCACTGCAGTCATTTACTAGAACTGTGCATAAGGATACAAAGCAGCTTGGTAATTAGTGTATACTACAGGATGCAATCCACACCACAAAGAATCCCAGTTCAGATCCAGAACACCTTTATCAGGGCTGATAAAAGGGATTCAGTTTGTTTACCAAAACAGCCCAGCTTAGGGTGAGGATCTCAGGCTTGGGTACCCTTTTGACATGCTGGAATTCATTCCCCAAGGCCCAGGCTGAGTGCATTGCCCAAGGCAGAGCTGCTGAGGGGCTGAAGGAGTTAACTGGGTATAAGGTTGCACTGAACATTCCCCTGTTCCAGCCAAACCACTGAGCTGATGCCAACGTGGTCATCTTTGGTACATATAAAAGCAGGAATACAAAGTCAGTGTTTTCCACTTTGCACCAAAGTCTACCTGCTTCCCAACAATATGTTAAGGCACAGAGCTACTTGTAGTCCAGTGGTGTGAATCAAAGACTTACACAGACGTCTGTGTTTGGGGTTGAATCCCAGAAGCCCAATGCCAACAGACAGGTGTGGGTTTCTAGGGGATCAGATAAAAATGCTGCTATCTTCTTGCCCTTGCTGCCCAGGATCCTCAGTGAATGATCCCTACCCTTGCTTAAAATGCTTCAGAAAGAATTTCCAAGGCATTAGAGAAGTGTGAAGTACAATCTCATAAAAACAAATGCTCGAACTGATGAAGTTTGATTCTACTTCAAGTCTGACTGAAAAATATATAAGAAGTCCTTTGAGCCTGTGGATCTCACTGAAATGTAATTTATCCGTTTCATCTATTAAATTACTTGTTTTCACTAGGTGTTTAAGTAAGTGTGACCTTGTCTATAAATCAGTGCAATGAAGTTTAAGACAAAAGGTGAAATTGGTATAATGTCATTTTAAACGAAAACCACCCAGAGCACCAACTATGCTTTACAGCATCAATTAATCTGTTCCTATTCTACTGCTTCTCACAGCAGAGATGTGAAAAGGACAGCCTAAGAATCACAATTGGTCCCAGTAACCCCAACACCTCCACAGACTTTCCTGAAGTCATAACATTTGGTGGCAAATGCAGCTGGGCTGAAGTTCAGACCTGAAATTCTTGACTTGTGGGCTGGGGCTCACAGGTTGCAGCAGCTGTGCCTGCTATTAAAAGGAAAGGTAATTCATAATCATTCTCTGTCTTAGAATCACAGAATGGTTTGGGTTGGAAGGGACCTTAAAGACCATCTCATTCCAATGCCCTGCCATGGGCAGGGACACCTTCCACTAGCCCAGGCTGCTCTAAGACAGTTCCAACCTGGCCTTGGACACTTCCAGGGATGGGGCAGCCACAGCTTCTCTGAGCAACCTGTGCCAGGGCCTGCCCACCCTCACAGCCAAGAATTTCTTCCTAAAACCCAATCTAAACCAGTACAGCAGGATGGCACAGAAAATCTTCAGTAAATCTTTATCAACAAATTCTACACCATGTATTTAGTTGCTTGCTCTGTGAGTCAATGCTGTCCTAAGATGCCATACCCTGTGCCAGTCAGCTTGTGCTTGTTCAGGTTGAGAAGGAGTTCATTTTCTTCAGTGGGGCAGTTTTGGATTAGTGCTGCAAACAGAGCTGATAACTCAAAGATGTTTTGGCTGCTGCTGAGCAGGGCTGGCACAGCCTCAAGGCCTTTGCTGCTCCTCACCCCACAGTGCCAGCGAGGGGCTGGGGGTGCACAGGGAGCTGGGAAGGGACAAAGCTGGGACAGCTGATCCCAACTGACCCCAGGGATATCCCGGAGTATTTGGGGACATGCTCAGTGTACAGAACTGGGGGAAGAAGAAGGAAGGGGTGGACATTCAGAGTGATGGTGTTTTACTGTCCCAGGTCACTGTCACATGGGATGGAGCTTGGTTGGGCTGGAGTTGACTGAACACCTTGCCCAGGAAAAGCGGGGAATGAATTCCTTGTTCTGCTTTGGTTTTGTAGCTCTGGCTTTCCCTATTAACCTGCCTTTATCTCAAGCCATAGGTTCTTTCACTTCTCCCCTTTCAATTCTCTCCCATCTCACCGTGGGGCAGTGAGGGGGTGGCTGAACTGCCAGCATGGGTTAAACCACCACACAGCCCCCAAACCCACAAACACTCTGTCAGAGCGACCCAGGAGAGTCCTTTGGGATTCTGACCTGTGTTATCAACGTGCCCTGTTCTTCAAGCCCCAAAGCAGCACTGGGTTGAGGACAACTCCATGAACACACAGCAAACAAACACAGAGCAGCGTCCTCAGAGAGAGTGAGAGCGCTCCTCGTTCCACAGCACCATCCTCGGGGAGTTCCCATCCCGGTGTGAGGGACTCATCTGTTGGAAGGGCGTTTTGGGAATACCCACCTGAGGAGCTGGAAGCGGCAGCAGCAGGAGAGAAGGCCTTGTTGGCACGGAAGGCCGCCTGGCTCCGGGCGCAGCCGGGGCTCCTGGCGCTGGCAGTGCCCGCCTTGCCCGGCGGCGTCAGGGACTGCTCCTCCTGCGCTGGCTTCATGGGAGACGTGGCCACGGAGCTCACCTCGGGCATCTGCAAAGGCACCTGCCGTGAGTGTCTGCTGCTGCCACAGCCAGGGCAGCAGGGAAGGGGAATCTGAGCAGGATGTCTCCCACCGGGGCTGCGGGGAATCTGGAGTTCCCCTCTGTCCTGGTTATAGTACCAGGATCAGTTTGTCACTGGGTGGGGGTGGATTCTAAACCCTCTGGGTCATTTTGCTCATGAACTGCTCACCATGGACCATTGGCAGCAGCTGCCCAGGGCACACCCCACCCCTCAGGGCACAGGGAGGTGTTTAGGAACTTCTGTGGGATAAGGAAGTTTTCCTGTCTCCACACCAATGACTCAGGTGTGAGAACTCCCCTCTGGGGAGCCACCAGCACCTTCACACCCACCTGAGGGGTCATGTCTGCTCAGGGGCCATCAGGGATGCCAAAAATATGCCATTGTTCACCTCACAAAGTAAATCACCCCTTGTGAAACTCCCCATCCTGGTGGAGGGACTGGGTGTTCCCATCTGAGCCCAAGCAGAGATAAGTTGGGGTTTTGGGACTGGGATCTCTCCTCAGATCCAGAGGAGGAGCAGAGCCTCGACTGGACTGGGACTGCCACCAGACTGCACCCATCATTGTCACCAGCAGATTTCTTTCTGTCTCCTTACTCTGAACTCAGGGGGCCCATGTGGTGCTCAGCACAGGGGTTGGTGAGCTCCATCCTGCTCGTGCCCCGCTGGGCTGGGCTGCACATCTGGTGTTTTTGCGGCACAAACAAACTGTTTTTCCTTCTGTCTCAGTGTATTTTGTAATCTTTTATTAAATTGTTATTCTGACTTGCAATCCCATTCTGAGTTAGATTCATTTCTCCTGCCTGTTTAACTCTAAACCAGCACACCCTCCTATCCCTTCAGCAGTGTTAGATGTCACCAGCTCACTGTCCTTACACAGGAGTTAATGCTCAAGAGGTTTCACACACTGCTGGAGCACCCCAGGAGAGAAGGAAAATGAAAAGAAAGGTGTTGCTTTTAACTGAGTGCAAAACTGATTTTCATGAACTCCATCCAGAGGGCTGCTCTGGTGGGAAATACAGCTGGACAAAAACATTCTTAATTCTAATCAAGCAGAGTTCTGAATTTTTTCCCTTCCCTTCTCTTTCACAGTGTAACACAGAACAAACAAGAGGCACATGGCAAGATGCTTCATTAATTTTCCAGGCCTATCCGGTAATTTCATTAAGTTGTTAAAACTGTTTTCTAGAAAACACTCCCTTTTTTAAGGAATCTGTGCACAACCACAAGCTTAAAATCACCCCCTCCACTCAAGTGCAATGCCATTTGACACAGTTTGTTTTATGCTGGTGATCCTCATTTAGGAAACAAACCACAGCACAGCTGGCTGTTTGGGCTGTGACAGATTATCTGGAGAGAACAGCAGGGATGCACACAATCAATCCTTCCTCTTAAAGTACCCCGTGGCAAAAATATGATGGAGCCTGTCATTATTTGATTAAATGCAATTTTAAAAAAGTCTACAGTCCTTTCACTGAGGCAGTAAATATCCTCCTGGTCTCTGAATATCAGTGCCATAATATTCATGCTGCAAGGAGAGTGTCTTTTTCTGAAACACAGTGAGAATAAAGTGGTATTGACAAATGAAAGGGTGTGTTCCTTCTTTTTGCTGGAAGGTACGATATGGAACACACGGTAGAGCTCCTTTAGTTTTCAGAAGCACTGTGCACACCTTTGACTAAAAAAGTGACAGGGAAACACATGCAAATCACAACTGCTGGTTTTTTCTGCCCCCTCTTCCACCCCTCTCCCCCTAAGTCTCAGGGATCTCACTCTTTAGAGTCTGGGATTGTTTCATCATGTCATGCCTAGCTGTCACTTGTGTCACCAGAAGTAAAAGCAGGTGCCAAAAGAGGAGACAGTGTCCCAGATCTGTGAGATGTCAGACCAAAAGCCTTTGCAGTTTAAACAAAGTCTGTATCTGGAGCTGCATCTGAACAAAGATGGGTTTAAATTTATAAAATCCTTCATTCTATGTCTATAAAATCAGGATCAAAAGTAACTTTGATGGGGGTTCAGTGTGCAACAACAAATAAAGATGAAAGAATTCCGTGTTTGGGAACAGGAATACATTTGCATCCTGGGCTGGAATAGGACCTTTAACTCATCCCCATCACAGACATTGCAGCAGATCTACTGAACTTGGTGTCTTTTTAAAAGGTGTTTTACTAAGTTTCAGTGGGCTGCACTAGATGGAAAAGGATGCCCAGGTATCACAGGGGCAGATCTTAAATACAGATTACAAAGTACAAGAAGGAAAGTAAGTCCATTCTCTAAGGTCTGCAGCTTTTACGTGGAATATTAATCTCATCCAGGCTTCAATTCCCACAAAAGGCTGGGCCACATTATCTGCCAAGGTCCCTTCCTTCCTGGGCTCTTCTAGAGTTCTGTGAACCTGAGAGAGGACAGAAGGCACCTGCCTCACCTCACCTCACCTCATGACTGATCTTTCCAGCAGTCACATTAAATGTTCATTGGAACATCACCAAGACTCACAGCAAACCAGAAACTAAAAGGCAGCATAAAAAGCATATTGAAGCCAAGATCACTCTGTAGCCAGCTGGGTTGTGTTGTGGCTTTTTGGGATTTTTCAAACACAAGAATCTCCAAAGATGCAGACAAGGCTAGTTATTGGTTTACTGTGAACACAAGAGGGCAATTATTCCCCAAATCAAACTAGAGTTTAGTATCTGGAGCACGAGCTACTTACTGGTTTGGGATTGACTTCAGTTGAGATGAGTTTCAGAAGGCAGTTCAGGAGTCTCTGCTTGTGGAAGGTGGGACATGCAGGGACAGCACTTGACTCAGATGTTTGCTCTCTAGCTTCCTGGCCTTCTGGCTCCAAGACAGCCAACCAGTCATACTCCAGCTGCAGCTTGTTCGGTTTTCCCATCATGAGGTAGACTTCAGCCAGTGTGAGGCTCTCAGAGGTTCGCAGACTCCATCCTTCTTCTCTAACCTGCTGGGAGAGCCGGCTCGGGTCATCCTTGAGAGGCTTTGCACTGGATTGTCCCTGAGGTGGAGGTGGAAACGAGGAGCCCAGCTTCTCTTGAGAATCCTCCAGTACTGCATCCGTGATATCCTTGGGACAGGCATCGAGCTGCTGGCCCTGGCTGTGGCTGCTGGCCTGAGTGTCACACCTGGATGGGCCACTGCTGGGGGAAGCCACCCCACCTTTTGGCAGCTGGGAACAGCAGTCAGAGGTCTCTGCGCTCCTCCCGTTCGGAAAAGCCACGGGAGAAGCATTCCCAGCTGCTGGGGCAGAGTCTTTCCCATGCAGTCTGTCTGTGCAAGAACATCTCTCTGGGACGATCAGGTCCTGGCAGGATTTCATGTACCGTGGGAATGGATCGAGCAGAGAGAGCTCCTCCACATCAGGAATCTTCCTGCAAGCACACACTGTGCTACACGAGGGCAGCACAGCTGCCTGGTCACTCAGCAGGACCTCCCTGCCCTCCATGCAGAAGGCCACTGAGCTCAGCTTTTCCTGGGGCCCTCCTGGATCCTGGAGTCCAGAAGGTGGTTTCTGGAGGGAATTAGCGATGCCAAGGTTTGAGGCTGTCCCTTCCACCTGGCCAGGCTCTGGAGCACCATCCTCAGTGCTTGCAGAAACTTCAGCTGTGGGCTGTGAGGTTCTGCTGGGCTCTGGAGTGCTCTCTGCCCTTCCCACGCCCTTCCCCTCCGCTCCCCGGGGGTATTTCAGCTGTCCCCTCGCTGTCCCCTGACCACTCTGGATGCCGAGGATTTGGGCAGGGGGAAGTAAATGAGAGTCTTTTGTGTTCTGTTTGCATTTGCCTGTTTCCTGCCAATGCACAGTGCAGAAAGCCTTGGAGTGCACCACTCTGGCTACCCCAGGCAGTGGAGTGAGGGTACAATTCTCTCCTGGGAACAGATGGAGCATCACTTTCTCCTCTGAGAAGCTGCCTCTTGTTTCTGAGTCTCTGGAGTCTGGAAGCTGCTGTTCTTCTAGTGTTTTACGCTAAAAAAGACGTGTCAAAGAATGTAACAATCATGTGCCCCTTCCAAACAGGCACTTGGGAGCCTATTTTGCAAGTTTAAAAAGAAAAAAAAAGTAAAAAAAAAAAAAGGTAGCTGATAAGGACAGGTTCTCTATTGAACAGTCACTATAACCAGAAATTATGTCCTTTGTGGGGATAAAGACTACAGTGAAGACCTCCTACAAGCACAAACTGCCTCGCCATTCCAGACAGAATTACTTGTCTTCCCTTCACATACACCACTGTAATTGCAAAAAAACCCAAACCCCAACTAACACATCCCAACAAAACCAAGGGAAAACTCCACTGTCACTGCACAGCAAAGCAGCCTCCCCTTTGTGTGCAGCAAACTCCACCTTACACGTTGTGACAGCCTTCCAAGTTTCAAGTGCAATGCTGCTGCTTCTCTAGGCTCACAAATTGAACAGAAAATCCTCAATGAAAGGCCCAGGAACAGGATGAAGCAGAAGAGTCAGGAGGAGAACAGAACAGCTGTTAATTCACTAATCCTTCTACTCCATGGGTCAGAGTTCAGACACAGGGACACCCTATAGGCTTTTGGGCTCAGACAGTGCACAGATACACTGCAGGTAGGAGCAGTGACCTGGCAAGAAGCTTAAGCTGACACTTAAGGTGTCACTGCATGAAGTGCAAAGATCTGTCCTTAAGCTCTTAGCTGAAACTGGAAGCAGAATTGCCAGTTATTATCCAGGCTCTGTGGGGGTCACCCACCAATAATGAACCAGACTAAGGTCACTGTTGGAGGCAATGAAATAAAGGCAGGAGCTTCATTTATTCCTAACTAGCTTTCATGGGATCACAGCAGAGAAGAGCTGAGGTCAAAGTGGAACGTTATGGGATCTCCCATGAAAGCTTCCACTAGCAATGCTGAGACTGACCTCTACCTTTACTGAGCAGGAACTGGTAAATTTATGAGGTAGATTCACTTTTCCGATACTAAACTGAACTTAAAAGAGGGAAGGAATTGCTCCCAGGACACACAGCACATGGAACAGGCCCAGCAGGAAAAGGATACAACCCGTACTTCATGGAGAGCCCACTTCTGCTTCAGGAACTCAATGAGGCTGGAGACCTTCCTGTGTAACTCCACAATCATCCTGTGTGGGGGAGAAAGAGCAAGGCAGCAGAGAACAAATGTCAGCAGAAGGTCAAGTCAGAGCCTCGATGCCAGAAGAGGAATTAAGGAATAAACTGGCATTCTCTAACACCAGCACAGAGAACACACACCTACCACTCCCAAGCTCTAAATAAAAAAACGCAACAAAACAAAAAACATATGTTATTCCAGAACTTAAAAATCTAGATACCACACAACTATGACAACTCACACAATCTAAAGCCTGTTAGATAAACCTGACTGCCATGATTCAAGAAACTAGTTTTTCCAGACGGAAGAAGGTAGGGAAAAATGGCAGGATTTAGTTGAATTGCAGAAGTGCAGGCAAGGCACACAGATAACACATAAAGAACAGAAAGAAATACAAAAAGGGGCATAAAACACTGTCATTCATTTCCTTTTTTAATGCATTTTACAAAACAAACATATTGCAGAGAGAAGAATGGAGATTTTTATCATGACCTTTGGTCACTACACTGCAGTGTATTTGAAAGAACACTCAACACCACAGGCCCCATTTTTGCTGCCCTGAATTCTGGACTAGATCTAAGTACCAGGATGAACAGCCACTGATGACACTGGAACAGCAGCATCACAGTTGTTTGGCAAGGGAGAAACCAGAAACACCTTCCATGCTGCTCCTATCACGGGATGCAGGTGCAGTGTCAGAGCCTTGGTGCAGGAACCTCAGACCCCTGTGTAGATTCACTCTCCTCTGTCTGTGGTACATTCAGTACAAACTTCTGTGGAACCATTTCATTTGCACTCTGCTCTCCCAATAAGTGGCAAAAAGTATATTCATCTCCAAAGTTCCTTCATTACTTAAAAGATATAAAGAAGAATGGTAATCTAATTTTCCAGTGTGATAGATCATGTTTACAAATCATGCACTGTGGCTGGACAAAGGTTTTGCACTAAGCACCTTCAGCCTAAGTACATTTAGGCCACCTGAATTATCCAAGATGAGCTGGCCAGCTGGTCAAGAGAATCAGGAAGAAAGAAGAAGGGCCCTTGTGGCCATTTATCCCTGGCCAAAGGCAAATATCCAGAGGCCCCAAAACAACAGCTTCCCCTTCTCTCCCAACTGCAGGGAGAAAAGAGGAGGGGAAAAAAAAACCCACACCAGATGAAAAGTAGGATTCTAATACTACTGAAGCAGTGTGAATTTATACAAATATATATATACAGAGAAGAAAAAGGAACTTAATATTACTATAGGCACACACATACAAACAATAAAGAACAAGTAAACAAGCTCTACTTCCCAAAGAGAGACATGCAGCTCTCCCCGAAGAGACAGCAGGTCCACGACCGATGCCCTCCACAGCTGAAAAAGGACTCACTAAAACTTCCATCTATCCCTTCTTATATCTAAGCTGATGTAAAATAGGATGGAATCCTTCACTCAGATACAGCAAACCATGTGACCTGTCTCCCAGGAAGGCCCAAAGTCAAACCACCACAGCCCTGGATGCTGCTCATCTATGTCCCAGTTCCGCTGTGAGCAGCACAGTCAACTCTGTTACCTGAGCCGGGGGTTCTGGGCCAGGCTCTGCACTCGAGCCCACGCGTGGTTGTTGCGGGGCTGCAGCTCCACTGGCACCTTGAGGGGCAGTCGCACAGGCTTCTGGTCCTCTTCATCACTCACCCCTGGAGGGACAGGAGGCACAAAGGCTCAAAGCAAGGACAACTCAGTTACAGCACGGTGTGCTCGTGAGAAAAAACATCAGACACCAGCATCACCTACAGACAGCTCAGCTTCACCACTGGAGCCTGCTTCCCTAATTCCCTTCTGTTCCAAGGTGGTTATTCTTATCCTGGGACACTGTAGCAGAACTGGAGATTCCAGTTGTGCAAGCAGTGCCAAAAATCAGGTGGCTTGGAACTTTGAACAAGTACAGTATTTCAGACCTTTGAACAGCCTGGTTCTACTTAGTCGGGAAAAAAGGAATTAAAAAAACCCCAAATGAAATCACACATAACTGAATGGGAGAAGGTGAAAGAAGAAGGAAAAAGCTCAGTGCTGAACACCACGTGGGTGCTAATTCCCTGGCACACGGGACTAACCTTCACATACAGTGAAAGCACAGTGGGGAAAGCAGTAGTGAGCTGATGATGTGTGGGTATTTCCTTTTCAGCTTAGCCAGTGAGAAAACTGTGTGGGTTCTGAAGTTACTGGCATTACACAAGCAAACAGGCCAAGACAGACAATAGTGACACATCTGTGCCCAACACAAACGTGCAATAGGCCAAATTTCCCTGCCAGTGATGGACACATCAGAACAAGCCCACTCATCCTCTGTTCTTCCAACCATCTGCTAAAACACTGCATGTTCCAGCATCTCTTACTCACCATCTGGATCACAGAGTTTCTTCAAAGCCCTGCACATGGGGGCTTTGATACGCAGGTTCCTGCCTTTGTAACGCACAGTCGTGGCCCTGGGTGCAAGGAAAGAGAAGAGCTTAGAGGCGGCAGCAGCAGCAGCTGCTGAGCACAGGCCATCAAGGACAGCCAAACACAGTCATGGCCACAGGAGTGAACTCAGGAATCTAAGGGTCTGCAGTGCAGGTTTAAAAGCATTCAGTCTTTTCTGTCACCTTACTTTTCACTGTGGAAAGGCTACTTCTGTTACCCTCCTCTTCCACACTCACCAAACACTGGGTTGTCCACTCAGAGAGGGACTGCTGGTTTGTAAGTGGACCAGGGTTACGTCACTGAGGTTGCAGAGTATCCACACAGACAGCTGCTTCATAAAGGACAAGCGTGTTTACTTTAGTCTTCCCCTTTCACTCCTGACTCTAAATTGCAGGAAGAAAAAGCCTGAAGTTTCTGCAGGTTCTTCCATTTGGAAATATCACCCCCTCATCTGGTACAGTCATGAGGTCTGAGAGCCTGAACAGCCAGGAACCTGAACACAGGAACTTTTACAGTATGATATCCCTGGTTTAGCTTCAGTATCACATTAGTGGTTTCGAAGATCCTTAAAAGCCAGAGGTCAGTTTTGTTTTCACACAGTGGAACCACTTGATTTCTTCACTCCATCAGCCCTGTCTTCTTTTTAGGGACTTAAAAGGCAGAAATTGAGCCCACCCAAGGCAGCATTACTATCCAAAACTTGAAACATTAAGCATCAGCTACCACAGAAACAGCAGGACCAAACACAAGACCCTGCAGTAAAATGAAAGAAGTTATGGAGCATGTTCCTATGGTGTAAGAAAGACATCAGTAGGAGGAAGAGCACTTGCCCACAGTGCTAAGAGGGAGATTTGCAAAAGGGCAGCAGAAATGAAAACAGACCTGAGAAGATGGAGCTGATGGGGTGAACAACTCAAAAGTTTCACTTACTGAGCTGTGAACTTCTACAGATTGAGAATATCCCAGGGTTGGAAGGGCAGATGTCCTTCCAATTTAACCCTAACCTGAATTCTTGGAAACAGGAATTGTTTGAAGACAGCTGGTCCCACCAAGCCCAACAGTCAGTCTCTGCCAGTGTAAAGACTCTTAGAGAAGGGCACAGAAACCCCCCTGGTATTGCAATGGGCACCTCAGCCTTGACACAGGAGGCTCTGTATCCTCTTGTATACATCCTTATATACAAATGTAGGTATGATTTTATCAGTAACTCATTTTTAGAAAATAAATACCCTGAAAACAAGCAGCACTTTTTTTTAAATGTGCAAATAAACCAAGTTTCTATAGAAGTGAGGATAAATCAGTATGAACCCAAACTCACTCATGTCAACAGGGCTTGCAATGTATAAAGACAGGAAACTCAACTACAAATTCTGCTGTGCTCGAATTCAGCTGGTCAGTGTTAGGACAACTTCTCTCTTAGGTCTGAATCTTTAGTTGGAGAATCTCCACCTTTTTCAGGAGCCCAGACTTTGGTCTCAACTAGCAGTCAGAAGCAGCTACCCAATATAAAAGTGCCTGGTAGAGATCCTGATGGATTCAGCAGCACCTAGGAAGTCTGCAGTAAATAAACCTCTACCTACACGTTACATTTCTTTGTTCAGTGCTCATTGTCATCTCCTCCAAGAACATCAACTGAACAAACAGCTGAGGACTACAACTTCTACTGTAGCTCTCAGAAATCACTCTCCCTTTTACACAGTGTTACACTGAAGTGACACATCCTCAGGATTCACCCCAAAGACCTCGTGCCTTTAACTGGAGGGATGCAATGGAACTACATTTACTTTACTACCACCAATGCAGTCATGACAGGAAGTCATTTCACAAAGCTCACACTGAGATGAGAAGATGCACAAATGGACCCAAAACTGCCAGAAAAGCAAGGTCTGGGAATGTGACTGAACAGCTGTACAGAAAACAGTGCTGCTGCATCCACAAGCCCAAGTGATGGTTTGCCTTGCTCCTGCTCAATTACAATTAATGTTCAATGACAGCATTACAGCAACCTGAATTGCTGGGATCTTCTCCTTTGTGAAGCCCATGCCTGATGTTCCCTCCTGTTCAAATGGAAAACAAGGTTTCATGATGGCCTCACACAAAATCCACCACAGCCAGTGAAAATCACCCCAAAATTCCATGCACCTTGGATGGAACAGATTTTACACTGGTTTAAGACAGCAAATTCTTTTCAACTCCTCGTGGGAGCTGAGTCTCCTCCATGGTTTTAGCTAATGCAAATCCTTACTATCAAGTGTGCCCTTGAAGCATGGGAGTGAAGGTTCAGAAACAGCAATACTATCATTGTTGTTGTTTATTATTGTTATTATCATTACCACCTTGACAACATAAGGGTACAGGTGAGAAGGGGTTTGTGGAGAGAAAGATTATTTTTTTTTTTTTAGATTAACTGATATGACTACATAAAACAGTCAAGCTTTGAGGAAATTGCTCCATCACATGAGGAAGGTGACTGAAAGAAGGGTCTGCTCAGAAGGCCATTTGGTCCACCTGAGACAGATGAACTAACTGATCAAGAAAAAAGAGGAAAAAAATAAAACTGCCGCTGTTATTTTTCATATTTTCTATTTCTCCTCTAGTGCCTAACTAGTTGGTTAAAGCATTTATTGTTGAGTCAGGATTCCTGGCAGGTGTTCCCCCTCCATTTGCCTGCCACCTGCTCAGGTGCATCTTGGGCTGCAGGTACCAACCATCTGTTACCACCACAGAGCAGCTCCTAAACCAGCATTGATCAGCATCACAAACTCCTGGCTCCCTCTGCACTTGTGCTCAAAGGGCGGAGAGATGAGAAAAAAACCCACCCAACCAAAACCTAGGATAAAAGCCACACAAGAAGTGTGAAAAACATAAATGTATTATGGAAAAGATATTATACAAGTCACACTGGAGGAAAGCAAACAGCTACAGACCTGCTGGCAGCCCTGAAGAGGAAAGGGAGGGTTGCCTGAGCACTGAGGATGGATGGCACAGCTCAGAAGGCAGCAAAGGACACTGTGCAGCCAGTGGAGACACACAGAGCACCCACCAGTGTGGCAGAACACTGCCAAGTGTTGCCACCCTGGCACTACAGCACTCCTGCCCAGCTCCAGCAATCAAGCCTTTTATTTTCATTGCTCCCTCAAGCTTTAAAAGTAAGGCCCCAGCTCTCCAGATTCAGGTGTTCTGCTTGGGGAGACAGGAACAACTCCCCTAATTCCCTTTGCCATTAAGAATGATGGGCTTCAAGCAATCTAGGGAGAGTCTAAAGAATAACTTATTATGAAACTAATAAAAAAGTAGATATATTTAGAGACTATAACTTCCTAATTGCAATCCATGACTGGGAGGCTGAAAAAAGACTATTTCTACAAATTTAAGGGGAAAACACAGTAAAGAAGGAGACAGTCTGCAACAGAACTACTCAGCTTCAAAATACCTGGATTCTTACCTGGATCCTGGATGTTTTCAAATACAGAAAAGGGTAAATCTTAAAGACAGTTACTCTACTGACCATGCATTCAGAACTACCAGTCTGACTTGACATCAAGAGCATGTCCTGACTACTTAAAAAGACTGGATTTATATATTATATTTTCAGTATGAACTGCTATTTTATGATCAGGATTTTCAGGGAGTTGCTAGAGCTCTCTCAAGGAAATGGAAGGCAGTGAAGAATCACTCCCATCCCACACAAAGCACATTCAGAACTTGAACCACACAGAGCAATCAACGCCTGTTAAGGGTTTCTCTCTTTCTTACCTTGTGCTATAAAGGGTCTCTCATGTTGGGGGGCAAAAACACATACACTGCCAGACACTGAGCTGTGCTGTGCTTAAGTGCTGCATAGTTACAGCACTTCTTTATTTAGCTGTTTATTCTAGTCTGGGTTTTTATTTTAACTTATCCAGAAATCCAACATGTTTATAAAGAGATCAAGAAAATACTTGCATTTGTTTATATGTAGTTTACTGAAGTGCTGCAAAACTAACTTAAAATGTTTCACTCCTAGAAATGAAACAAAACAAAAAAGCTTCAATTTATTTACACTGGTTACTGAGCAGTTCCAATATACTGCCATAAATATTTGTTTCTTGTTATACACCCTAATCCCAGAGTCCAATGACATAATATATGTGTAGTAAAATGAAAATGCTGTAATAAAAACCTCAGCACAAAGGACTGGACTGGGTGATCCTGCCTTTGAGCAGCTGTGTGGGCCAGTGTTGACCTGAGCACGCTGAACTACTCAGAGCAGTTACAGAACCCAAGAGTAATTCTTACCCTCCCCTTGTATTTAGGGATATGTCAACCTTAATCTGAAAGACCCCAAATTTATTCAACTACACCTGTCCCCCTGGCTGTGGTCCAGCCTCATTTACTTGTTCCTGGATTCTGAAGACAAGCACAGAGGAGAGTACCAGTGAATGGCCTCAACTGCAACAGCCCATCAGGGAGGAGTCACACAAACACTTGGCCAGTACTTGCCACGGACAGATTTGAGTTTTCAAGCACTACTTGGCATCTGTGACCTGGGTTATAAGCTCAACTAGGAAGCTCTTAGGATGGTTTTCTTATGAGGGTCGTTTGTTTTTCCACACTCCATGAAATCAGCACAGAAACCAGAGATGCAAAACAAGCACTGAATCAGAGTGTAACTCCAAGGTCTGGAGTTCTGCAAACAAACCTCAGCCTCTCTCGACCTTCCTTAACAATTAAATGAGGTAAATCTTTACCTGCTTACAGAGCAGATCATCAGGATAAAGCATGTTCACATTCCCCATTTTTAAACACTCTGGATGTACTTGCCACACAGCGCAAAGGCTTACAAAGTGCAAAGAGGAAGAGTGTCACACTTGAAACAAACACATTGTGAACTGAAAACTGCTTACAAACAGGGAGGGGGATCATAAAATTGTACCATCACTGAGCAAGATGAGAAGTTGGAATTGACTGGGATATAAGCAATGTGTTTGCTTCTGGGAGCTGTGAGGTTGTCCTGAACATGCAGGGGATTAATTCACATGGTGCAGACATAGAGGTGGTAATGAAGACAGTTTGCTCCTCTCCAGCTGATGAGGGTCACACACCAAAGGGGATAAGAGTTGCAGGAGAAAAAGGGAAGCAAAGATGTGTCTCCCACCCGTGGACAAAATGCCCATGCAAAAGCAACTATTTCTGAACTTTTTAGTGCTACACACACTACTATTTTGGGGTAGAAGATCAGCATTAATGTTTTCAGGTGCAAAGACTCCTGTTTTCAAAATGGTTTGGTACAAGACTGTCCTGCATAGAGTAAGCACCTAGACCTCAGAGAAACCATTAGCCCTCATTAACAATTAATTAGAAGAAATAAGGCTTGAATCAATCAGAGTGCTAGATTGATGCTACAAGCTCACTGCCATCAGGCTCTCTTGCTATGCTTTAGTTTGTTTGGATGACCCAGTATTAGAGAGACTCTCCAGTACAGCAGAGAGTGACTGAAACCACTGCTGATATCCTGAACTAGATGGATATTCAGGACATTGTGGATAAAGGCTCATCCCAGGCCCAATTTAACTGGTGACTCCAATTTGAAGAAGTAATTTGCTTTAAGAATAATTTCATTCTATGAAAAAACACACTGTTTTCCTAACTATACAAAACCCAACCCAAATTTCTCTTCTAATTTAAAACCTCTCAGTTAACAGAAGAATGAACAATGGTTTAAGAATCACATTCTAGACCTACAACATGAGCACACCATAGGAAGGGCATCTCCCAGGAAAGGTTGTTCAATCTAAGAAAGTGATCTGGAAGCTCTATTTGGGAACAACAGGAAGGAACAACATCAAGTATCCATATAATGCAAGGTAAAGTCAAAAGTCTGCAGCTGCGGAGGGGGAAACTCCTACTCCTGGCTACAGTCAAGTTCACTCCATCAGTAACTTCTCTGCTGCAGTGAAGCACTCTAAAAGCAATAATGCCAAAGGTAAAAAGGGACCTGTACCAGACAAAAAAATAATGCTGTTTTCAAATCACTTTTGAAGACAAGATTAGGAGAAACCAATGCCTGCTGAGTGATCACACTCCTTAAACTAGGATCCTTTGAAAGAGATTTCGCTTCAAAATACACAAATTCTGAAAGTTGGACTACTGCAGAAAACTTTATGTACAAATACATCAGGTATTCCCTCATTTCTAATAGAACAGCAACTTCTCACCCCTTCTGTGTTCTGTGAGTGCATTGACTCCTAGAACCCCAAACCCCACAATGCTCCCTTGCTCTCAAAGTCAAGCAGAAGCAGAAGCCACCGGAGAGGAGAGGCCTGAAGGGTCATTTCAGGTCTGAAAGTCAGGACTTGTGAGCACTGTGGGCAGAAGGGTTTGCAGATGAACCCTCACTGAGGGGCTGGAGCAGCAGGAGCAGCTGAGGGAGCTGGGGGAGCTCAGTCTGGAGAAAAGGAGGTTCAGGGGGGACCTTCTCACTCTCTGTAACTCCCTGCCAGGAGGGGGGAGCCGGGGAGGGTCAGACTCAGCTCCAGGGAACAGGGACAGGAGGAGAGGGAACAGCCCCAGGCTGGGACAGGTTGGAGACTGGGGAAAATTTCTTCACAGAAAGGGTGGTCAGGCAGTGGCACAGGCTGGAGTCCCCATCCTTGGAGGGATTTAAAAGGCATGGGGATGTGGCATCTGGGGACATGGTCAGTGGTGGCCTTGGCAGTGCTGAGGTAATGGTTGGACTTGGTGACCTTGGAGGTCTATTCCAACCTAAATAATTCTATGACTCTATAATCCCTGTAGTGGATCCACATAGTTGTAGTGTCATAACATCTGTAAAGAATTCTCATTTAACTATTTTATTAAACTTCACCCACCATTTCTTACCAATAACAATTAACAGCCTCATGGAAAAGGGGAGAAACACCCTAATACAAAACAAGGGAAGAATAGGAAATGTCAAATGCAGCTCTACTATACGAAGAAAATCCCCAGATTACAGGCGACTAACACAACAGTCAAGTTGCTAAATTACCCAGTTTCATGTATTTTAGGAGTATGTTCTTACTCACCCAGCTTGAATGAGCTCATTGAGTTTCGCTGCATTCTTGTCATCCAAACCTTTACAGGGAATGGGATAACACATAGAATTAGGATCTGCAGTGATAAACCCAGGACCTTTTCTGTGTCCTCTGGGGTTTGCAAAGCTATTACATTTCATTCTCACGTAAGACTGACATGTATAAATGTGCTGTAACATACCCTTCCTGAAAAGCTCATACTTTCATAACGTGCAAGTTTTACATCATCTTTTAAAATTTTTTAATCCACGTGTAAAGTGCAATTTAAATGACCCTAGTTTAGGCACTACAGCTGTCTTTGAATGCTGGGTTTTAATCTGACATGGCAGTGTTCAAACAAAAAGCTTCATCTTTCTATTTAATCTCTGTTGCTAAGGCAGCAAGGCAGAAGGAAACAGCATCGTAGCACTGAACACAGTAAAAAACGAAATAAAACCAGCGAAATGCACACGTAACCCTCACTTTTCTCTATGCATTATCCAGCAAGATTTTAAATGGACGTTTTGGTAATTTGATGTATATGATAGTAAGGCCCAGATCTATTTACTGAACAGTTAACTTCCCTCTGGCAATGCTGAAGGTATTTCTGATGTGCTTTCATGTCTCAATGGCTCTCAGTAAGTCATCTCCCTTTTGGGGATTTCGTGAATACATGAGGAAAAAAAAAAAAAAAAGAGGAAAGAAAAAAAATGCCCAAACTGAAAAAAGAATCTGCTTTCCTCAGCTGCAAAGCAGACCCCTCAAACTGGGTGTAGAGCCTGGCAGCTTGAGTCCATTTGGTCTTGGAGATTAGGATTTTCCAAGTGCCAGTGGGTAAGTACATAAATAAGTCCCAAAGTTCTAAAAAGAGAGAAACACAGGGGCTGCAGACATTGCCATGGTGACTGTGTGAAACTTCACTCCAAGCCATGGCAAGAAGGGTCTGGTGATGCTTGTAAAACAAGATGTGGGAACAGGGAAGAAACGCTAACACTGACTTCTGGTGACAATGCAACGTGCCTTGTCTCTGCACCTGCTTTGTCATGGAACAGGCCATAATTGCTTCTCCAAGTTGAACTCACACACTGGAGATCTTTGAGCAAACAGAATAAAGTCAGTATGAACATTCACAACAGTCTCGTCCACGACTAGCTACAATAACAATCCCAGGTGAGGGACAGCAAAAAGCCCTTGCCAAAACCCACAGTCCTGTTAGGAACTGTGCACTTCTATTCACAGATGTTTCCCTGTCCTTTTCTCTTTGCACCGAGAGTGACTTCAAAAAGAAGTGAAAGTATTTTGATTCCTTTCCGTGTCTCACAGATGAAACAAACACGTAGAAGATGTACTGTGATGCCACACTAACTGCACAAAGAGCTTGGGGACAAGAGAAAAGCACATGGACAAAAAGGTGCACGTGCATGGACTGGCACACACAGGGGTTGTTCCTCTGCCCACTCCCCAAGCCAGTCGTGTCAGGGCTCTCTGTGATCTGGAAGTCATGAAGCCCATGGGACCATGCCCTGGGCTGGTCCCACAGCGTGGGAATGTTTTTTCACCTTAAGGGTTCCATGATGAAAGGTTTAGAGAACAAGTCTGAGAAAGGCACCATCCCAGACTTTGACTGCATAGGCACAAATAACTGTGGGTGCATATTGTATCATTTACACATTTAATTTCTTAGTTTTCAATAATAATAAAATAGGTATCTAAGCTGTGTGCATGTTTACCTGTCAACTATGGGCAATACATGCACTGCATTCCACAGACAGCAAAAGTTAAAGAAACCTCTCAAAGAAACTAATGCAACAGAATGAGGTCTCTAAAAATAATAATACATCTAATGAAGAAATGACACCACAGATTACAGCAATAGAATAAAAGGAACACTTCTCAAGAACTCCAAAGTGGAACTGGACACTGCCAACTTCAAGGGTAGATACTTCTGATTCTACCATGTAAATAAAAATAATCTGAAGCCATTCATACTCACATCCCCCGATCTTCTTCCTCAGCTCCCCATAGCAGATTAAGCCATACAGCTCCAGGGAAGATTTTTTTAGCCCTTGAGAAAACACTGAAAAGCAGAAAAGATGCCAGTGAGATGCAGGCTGCAGATACTCACACACAGCTACTCTGGGGATGCTCATTTCAGCACTGGAAAGGAGAACATTTGTATTTTCAGTGATGACACAAATGCCCCATGGAAGGAAAGACCAAGGTCTTGTTCTAGAACCATTGTAATGGGACTGGTTCCCCAATTTAGATTACAGGAAAGAAAAGCAGCTTCCACAGAATTTTAACAAATATGCAACAGTTCAATATGCAAAATAGAGCTAATTCATAATAAAGCTAACTCCAGTATCACTTCACTGCTTACAAATTCTCAGGGAAGTGCCCAGATGACCCAAGAAAATGCACACAGAACTCTTCTATACAAACATTTAGAAGTAGGTCTGGATTTTTCAGGAGACAGAACATTTTCTGTGCACTCAAATGCACCTTAACACAGTTAATACAAATTCTAGATTCTAAATTTTTATATGAAGAACTGCAGGTATCTTATTCAAGTTTCCAAGGGATTTTTTTGTCCTTTCACATCAACACATGATATGGACATTATTGCTAATAGATCTAAAGATCTAGAATAGCAAGGACAGTCTTGTTGTTTGCAAATCAGGTAAAAATACATATTGTTTTGTATTCTCTTTGACCTGCAGACTCATTTAATTTCAAAATCCAGGCATACATATTTCTACCTATATTAAAGCTCATCAAACTACTGCACTAACTCTTAAATTCCTTCAAACAGTGAGATTCCAAACTACACAAATATAGATACAGAACTTTATGTTACCCAAAAAACAGATGAACTTTTTCTGCAACAGCCTTTTATTTTAAATATTCTTCCATAGTGCATTTGCTGCAACATTAGTTTTTAAGTAAAATACTAATGGCTTGTTTCATCTTAAAGTACTGCCTTTTTTTGAAAAAAGGAACTTACAAATACTTTTTTTAAAAAAATAAATGCTTTAAATAAGCAAGTCCTCCTTTAGGTAACCTAAGCTCAGGAACAGACAAGTTCATAAAGAGACTGTACAATACTCTGCATCCCTTCAGTTCTTCCTAGCCATATCCATTTCTCATTAATGACTTATCTGGCCACAAACTGTGCAGATGAATTTACTATCCAAACTTTTGCTGATGTTTAAGAGTTGTTCAGACACCAACAACTTCAACCGCCACAAACTGCCATGATTTCTGCAACTCAGAATATACTATCAGGGGGACAGGAAAACTCCAGAGACCTTTACCTCATCAACAAGCTAATGGGACAACTGACATCCTTGGCACATTAGAATCAAAAGAACTGGATCTCAGTAAAATCTGGTCACTCTGAAATAGATTTCTTGAACCTGTCAACTTGGATTAGGGCACCCACAGACTACCTTGAATGCTCACTGCATGTTACTACATAGTATGGATTTGACAAAAATCCATTCTCAACAACCATATGTCACTGTTATTGTTACAGAACACCATCAGCAGTTTATCTGATTCCCCAACTTCCTCTTCATTAAACAAGTTGCAGACGGAGGGAAAAGAACAAGAAGGGGAACATGGCACTGGGAATCCTAAATTACTGGCCCAATGGTGTAATTTCAGGCTTATTTGAAGTGGGAGCAAATATGTCACCATTTACACTTTCAAGGGACTTTTTATGTATTTCTGCCTTCCCCCATGAATTGCAAAGTGGTGCTGGGTGGTGCACTTTGCCTGATGCAGTCATGCCTGACTAACATTTAGGCAGCTCTTCTCAAAGTTGTTCCTGAGAATACAAACCCATTTCCTTGAACCTGCTTTTGCACCGCATTAACAGCAAGTCCTGCATTTGTAATGACGTGGTGACCTCACCAAGAGCAGCGACACAAACACCAGGCTTTGAAAAGTATTTTTCAAAAAGCACAAACCTCAGCAGGGCCACACTAATGAAAATAAGATGTGAGGCGTTGAGGACTCCCCACCTCTGGAAGTGTCAGAGGTTGGATGGGGCTTTGAACAACCTGGTCTGCAGAAAGGTGACCCTTGCCCATGGCTGGGGATGATCTTTGAGGTCCCTTCCAGCCCAAACCACCTCGTCTGTGGTTCTGTGTGCCCAGACATCCTCCTCAGTATTTCTTTCCTCCTCTCCACCACTCCAGCCCCACAGGATGGCACCCAAAGGCAGGACTCCAGCACCCACCCCAAGCCCCCACGAACCGTTGTCGAAGTCGATGTACTTGGAGATCTTGTGCCAGGTGCGGTAGTAGAAGTGCCGGACCTGCTCCTTGTTCTTCACCATGCTGGCTGGTTTGCCTTTCTTCTTGTACTTCAGGGCAATGTTGTTCTGGATAGCCTCAAAGTCCTTCCCATGCTGGAGAATAAAGAAACCCAACTGAAATACTCAAACACAAACTTTGACCTCATTGTAAGGGAGCTCAAATAACGGGAGGGACTTTGGGGTTCTTTGTGGGAAATTGGATTTCAGTGGTCATAAACAACATTTTTGGGTATCAGAACTCCACAGGTTTCCTTTGTTTTATATAAACTGCATTATAGATGCCAAATCAATTACTTTCAAATTTAACAGTTTCAAAATAAAACCAGGAATATGTTAGCAAATTAAAAACACCCAAAACACCAGACTTTACTCACAAATGTGCTCAATAGCAGAACTGAAAACACTGATTTCCCCCCTGCGCTCTCTTTACTTTCCTTTGCATTCCCCTCACCATTTCTGACTAGACTGAATGACAAACCTATTATATTTACCAGCTGCACTTTTATTTACAATACCTTTCATGTTATGGTTACAAGGAGTGCAAAATTTGGGATCCAAAAGATTTGATCATTCAACTTCTGCTATCACAAAATTTTTGTATTCAGAATAGATTGGAACTGATTTATACATGAAGTGTGAAAATCTCTTCTGAAAGGTAGTACCACAAAATAAATGAAGTGGGGGACTAAACAGAGTCCCACATCCAGATTACATTTCCCACACTATTCAAAAAAGAAAGAAAAAAAAAAAATCAGTGAAGTGACTAAAAAATTCCATGATTCCCAGGAATATTGCTGCAAGCTAGAGGAGTTAAAAAAAGAAAACAGTGCTTAAGTGTTCATTGTATCCACAAAATATATACATGTGAACCATGCCTATGGAAAAAAAAAATGCACATGTGCAAAGAAAACTCCCCACCACTGCATTTGTTTTTACCTTTTTGATGCACTTTGATAACAGAAATGCTCTTAAAATAATCACACGAACAAGCAGGAATCCATCATAAACACCATGAGAGACAGAAGATAAGATGATGTAACTTCTCCCTGTCTCTCAGCCCTAGGACTGAACTGGCTCTGACCTCTGTATGGTCAAAGATTAAACACAACTCTTATTAGAACAGAACAGCTTCTCTTGTTTGGTATTATTGCAGAACAAGTGTGCTGCTTTTGGAAGCTGAGATGGGGACATGATTTATTTCTAATTTAAAACAGAGCCATATTTCAAAAACTGAAATGATTATAAACTTTCATGAATAACACTCAGAAATATTTCCTGTGTGTATAAAATAAAACCACCAAAAAACCTTGCCACTTCAGAACTGTGGCTTTGACTGACAGCTGGTTTCGAGCCCACTGTGTAGACACACAAATGCTCGTGTGTAAGAGTGCCTTCTGCTCCTGCCAGTCTCACCTGAATCAACCTTCTCTAGGAATGCCCAGAATATCCAGACCAGAGCCATCTAAGTTTGTTATTTTCTTCTACATGTACCTCATAGAGTCCCTCAAAGAAAGTGTTCTTGTCCTCTGTGCTCCACGACTCCCACTGCCGCCGGACCTTCTTCCCTTCCTCCTTCTCTCCCGCTGAGGATCCCATGTTCCTTCCTGCTGACTTGGAATTCCCAGCAGGATTGCTGGGAGCAATTCCTGATGTGCCACCAGATGCAGTCCCTCCATTATCAGCTGCTGCAAAAAAGCGTGACCAGAGTGAATATTGAACCAACAGGAGGATTCACATGTTGAGTTATGGGAGGAACTCGGAATTTTCTCTTCTTTCACTGCTCGCAGCTATATCAGGGTTTTTTCCAAAGGTATTTCACCTGAAATACACCAGACAAATAACAAAGTTTTTTTACAGAAATAAAATCTCAGAGAGCAAAAAAACAAGAGGAAGGTTTTGATGGCTTCCTTTGGTACTTCCAGGAGAGAGAATATGCAGGAACACAGCACAGTAACCTCTGGCAGACAAGCCCCTCTCATGTTTGTGTGGTGATGAGCTCTGCAGCCAAGGTTGCTCCTGAGCAGGGAGCTGACCAACAGAGAACCGATGTCCACCAGAAAACACAGGTAATGTTGCATCCCTGTCTTCAGTCTTGATCCTACTGCCTCTGGAATAACTGTGCTAAGGGAAGGATGAGAGATGGTGACTTCAGTTCATCACAGGACAAAGGCTCAGCATGGCCAGGATCTGACTCACAGCACCATCTCTGACATCCCACCCAGGAGAACCCAAGGGAGCTCAAGGATGGCAAGTCCCAACCCCTTCTCCTTCCCCAAATTCTGCTGCAGCTTTCAGAAAAGGCACAGAATGTAATCTTGGTTGTCCCTTTGCCAGTTATGGGCACCTGAAGAACAGGGGTCCTGAAGACTGGAAAAACTAAAATCAGAATAATGCCAGAAGGAACTGAGAGAATTTGCTGTTTACTCAAGTTGAGAGCTGGGAAGAAAATGGGATGGAAAACCTACAAACCAAACATCATGCTTAGTTTGACACTGTAATAATTTATCAGAATGTTAATCCAAAAACCAGGGACCCCTCCCAAAAATGCACCCATTTTTTTAACACAACAGTGTAACCATTCCCAGTAACTTCTGTTTCCAAAATAAGTTATCTTCAATTTTATTAAGAAATATTACTTGACTGTCCTTATAAACAAAGACATGTACTTAAAACAGAAGTCTTCTAACATGGAACAATCATTGCTCATTATAAAGAATGCTCATTACACTCTCCATTTCTCTACTATTATGTATTTATGTATTTTATCTCATGATACATTGCCTTGCCTTAGTTTATTTGCTTATACACCAGCTTGTACAATACAACAGTCCCAACCAGTTCCCCAACCTTTTATACATATCAGCACAATTCTCTCTTTCATATTTAGGCTTTCAAAGTTTCCTTTTCAAATTCAATTACACAAAGCAGATTTTTTACCTGACAAAGCCAATATTATATATATTCACTTAGATATACATCTTGCTCAAGAACCTGGATATCCCAGTTTGATAATCCTAATGGTATTTGAAAAAGGAACATCAGAAGAACCAGCTGTAACAGGCTCACTGTGCTTCAGAGATCTGGAACACCTGTATGTAAATCTTAACAATTCAGTTGCAATTTGAAAGTAATTCCTCTGGGTTACAAAACTGTATTTCTCCAAATCCTAAGGAACCTGGTTTGTTCAAGTAACAGAGAATATTTGAATCAAGCCTGGAAGAGAGTAAGATGTGCAAAAGTCTGGCTTTTTCCTGTGTACAATAAATATTTACTGGATATAAAATATGATATTGTGAGCATTTTGAGGTTAATGTTCCTTTTATTTCTAGGGATGACTATTTGACTCTTTAAAAGTAAATTACTGTCACCACAGGGAAGCATGCAAGATGAGACATGAAAAGCCATTAGACATCTGGAAGAAAAAGCACTTAAAACAATTTCTCAAATAAACAGCTTCTCTCCTTCCTGAGGTCTTCATCAGCTGCTGATAAAATAATTGAAAGTTAAGCCATTTAATTCTGGCACTGTGGAGGTAAATTCTTGAAGAAAGGGAAACCACAAGAAAAAACTGAGCACTTGAACAGATGGCTGAGAAGAAAACCAGCTCCAACCCAGAATGGACACATCTTTATTCTGCAAATCTGAGACTGGAATATCACAATTTTCAAGGTAAAGAATTACGGGCCTTTGGTCAAGAAGGAGGAATCCAAACACACCAGTTCCCAAACTCGCCCTCCCATCCCATGTTGCCACCAGCTCCCAGCACAAAGGATGTCCTTCACCAGAAGTCAACTACAGGATTCCAGGGTCACTACTCTGGTCACAGACCTCCAACTTCTGAGAAATCCATCAGAGGAACAACAAATGCAGGATTGGGGGGGTTCACTTGTTTGTTGGGTGGTTGGTTTTAGTTTGGGGGGTTTTGTGTGATTTGGGTTGTTTTTAAAATACTTACTCATGTAAGTAAAATCCTAAAGGTCAGATCTTAACAAGGATTTTCTAAAGATTGTTCAGTACTCTTGGTACACATGAAATTTAGATTATTATAAAGCATAAGAAGCTGAAGTATCAGTGAGAATTTCAGGGTCTTATTAGAAAGTAAAAATCAGCACATTTCCATTTTAGTTGTAGGTAAAAGAGGGACTGAAGAGTTCTACTGAGGACATGTTGAGGACTCCACTGATTCAACTTCTACACAGGACATGTAGCTCCTGATTCACCTTTTGTGCCTTTATGTACACCTACTATTTCTACAAGACAAACTGTAGTTCATCAGAATCTTTTTTGTTTTAAACACAAATAAACTACCACACAGACAACTGTTCTGAGTATTGTGTGAAGACCTAAAAATTCAAATATCCTGTCACCTCTGCAGAGATCTTACATGCCATTTAACTCTCCCAGGAACAAAGGGGTGTGTTCTATCACCCCTTTGCATAAACTTCCTTACTATTGTGCATGGCACTATTTATGACTGGGTTATCCCCATCTACCCTGGAATATGTTGGATCTTGGTATGGTGATGGAATGCACCATATTCTAAAACATGGTATTATAAACCAATTCAGGGTAAAAGGCAAAAGTAAAACCAGTCATACACAATTAAATTATTCCCCATAAATTCATTATTTCCATCTTACTGTATTAGATCTTTGTTACACTCAGGACAGCTAACAAGCTTTCATCCCCTCACTAATGACTGATGATTCTATGATTAATTCCCAACAATAGACAATTTAAAACTTCAGCAATGCATTGAGGCCAACCATCCCATTACTGCTGCAGAATGCTGGGGAGAAAGGGGGAGCTCATTCCAACAACCTGCTCAGGTGCTGTTCTAAGTAAAATCATTTATCAATAAAGGAGAGGACTGCAGATGAATGAAACAAAGACAAGTTGTACATTCCCCCACTGTCTACTCATCCTGCACAACCCAGCCCTTGGCCTGCTCATCCACAGCATTACAGCTGTGACCACTCCTTCCCTTTGCTCCAGGTGCCCCAGAGCACCTGCACCTGCATACAAGGCACAAGGCAGACACCTGAATGTCAGTTCTCAGCATTTCCCCTCAGCTTTCAACCCCCAGTTTGCAAAGACGTCATGTTTTTGTAGTGGTATTTGAACTGCAACCCCCTCCCAAAAAAAAAAATCAGGGATCAGAACACCAATGTTTCAGAAAAACTTTTTGATTTCTTTTATCCAACCTTCTCTACCCATCTATATGCCCCATTATTAGAACTGCATTTATCCATGAGTGGCATAACATCATCTCAAAACTACATTCCTCTGGAAAAAGCTGCCTCTGTAGTTCTAATCAAAATATAAACACTTGCAAAAATTTATGTAAAGGGATTCAAAGACTGCAGTTTAAGGATCTGATATGAAAATGACAAACAATGGAACATGCATGTATCAAATAATGGAGACACTGACAGTATCAGGATGTTATCACGGCTACAGCCACAAGTTCTTCCTTCCAGGCTCTGGGTAGCACCTCAGTGTTTGCCTTTCAGTTTTACACTGGCAGCTCTTACAGACCTGCTACTTCATATCTTCTCTGACAGACTCCACACACACTGAAGCTGGAATTCCCAGAGTTAATCTCCACTACACCCATGTATCCCAACACACAGGCTGATCCTCTCATTGGTGTTCCACAGGCTTAGGTCACAACATCTCAACTTCTTCAGGAGTCACCAGTCACTGTAGGTGGAATATCCATCAAGGAATGCTTTTATTAATGAACCAATGTGTTCACACTCTTGCAGGCCAAGGGCTGAGTCTTAGGACAAACTCCTTCCCCAAAGCACAGGATGCAAATGCCAACTTGCTACACGCCAGGAAGCTTCCTTCAGAAAACTTTTTCTTCTCTCTTGTGTTCTACAGCAGCCAACAGCAAGGCTAAATTACAAAAGGTCACCTTCAAAGAGCTTCCAGTGAAGATTACCATTGAGGAGGACACACCAAGGAACAGCTTTGAGTATTTTATTGTCACAAACCTGCATTAGAGCTCAGCAGCCTTATGGATGTCCAGCAACACAAACAATCCAGTGCCAACAGAGCTGGATGAGGTGCTGTGATCTGCCCTCAGAAGCTTCGAGTGCCTTCTGCTGTTCTACACTCCTGCACGGGCATGTACTTCTCAATTTTAATGAAAAGCACATCAAAGACAAACACACAAACTGTCTTTCTCATTGCTGGTAAACGAGCCCCATGTTTCTTTCTAAGGGCAGATGTTTTCTAATCCTAAAGGCAGATGTTTTCTAATCGTCCTCTGCTGCAGTGAAGGAACGACCTGGGTGATGCCACAGAAAGTGGGGGCTGTAGGAGTTTCAGTGGAGCTCTGTTCCATGCAAGGACAGCCCCACAGAGCTGCAGCCAATCTGCTTTTGTCTCCAACAACTGTAGCTAGGAAGAAAATACACACAAGAGAGGGAGGGAGACAGACACATTCTCTGCAAGTCAACACTCCATTTTCAGTGGAAAGGAAGTTTCTACCCTGTCTGCCTCCACAGTACACAGTGGGGACTCCTGAGAAGGGCAGGCCTAGGACAGCTTAAGGCAATGATATGTAGTGTTCCAAAGTTTGAAACACAGGATCACAGAATGTTCTGAGCTGGAGGGGACCCACAGGGATCATTGAGTCCAGTTCTTCAGTGAGTGGCCCATGGGGAGATTGAGCCTGTGACTCTGGTGGTTTTGGCCTCCTGCTCTCACCAGCTCAGCTCATCTCAGGGTCAGACTGTCCTACAGGGACAAGGACAACTACCAAGAGGTAGCTGAATATGTTTAAAGCACCCACAGTGCCAAGGGGAGGCTCCCAGCAAACCCCTGCTGCCCCACCGACAGGATGTGCCCCGTGTACAATGTATCGAAGGCAGTGCTATCTCAGCTGGCCAAGCAGAGCTGTAAAACACAAACACTGCTCACCACACCTCTGGTTACTCCCCCATCTCCAGCAAATCCTCATCCTCTTGCTCTCCCATTAGAAAACAGCCACAGAGCCCAGTGTGAAGCTGCATCCAAAGCCCATGGTTGTGCAGCCCTGCAGGCAGGAACCTGCCAGAGCTGAGTCCCGGCTGCACAGGGCACGGGGGGAAAACCCTGTGGGGTGAGGCACTGCAGAGCCAGTCCTGCAGGTCCTGAGCCACTTCCAGAGGGAGGGAGAACTGAGCTAAAAGGCAGGGCAAAAATGAAGGAAAGCACGTCAGGGGAGAAGTGCAAATGAGATGGGTAGAATTAAAGAAAATGTTAGAACAAGGAACTGCACTAACAGTCTTTGAACAGCGATTCATGTGCTAGAGAAATCACGCTGCAGGAATGACATCTCAGATGGAGGCTACAGTACATTCTGCAGAGTATGAACTTGGGAAGATACAGTAAAACACATTGCAAGTATACACATCAGGTGTTTTGGTACCTCCATCCTCAGCACAGGAGAAGGTTGTAGTTGATTTAACCACATGCTGCTGGGACATGCAACTTTGATACACCGAAACCAGACTGCTTTCTAGAAAGTTCTATATCATGCCAGAAGATGGAACATTTTAGTTCAACTAATACTTTCAGGTGAGTAATTATTTTTTTCAAGAAAGAGTTGCTTATTATTACAAATACTTTTGTGAATTCTTTTTTGAGTTATTCTACACGTTTTAGGAATCAATGCACAGCAACAGCATGAAAGACATCTTCACACTTCAGTTCATCACTATTAGGGTCAGTCCTCCTGACTTCATCCTGCATTCAGAGAAGGGAAATGGGAGTACTCTACTCCAGCCCAAGCTCCACCTACAGCACACAGTGGCCATGTGCTCCCACACTGGCTTTCACCAGTGTGGTCACGACATACACACGTGTCTTCCATCCACACTGGCTTCATGGCCAGAGGTCCCCAACACACCTCAACACCTGTGCTCAACAACCACGTGGCATGGGTGGAAGAAGGAAACCCCCAGCAATCCCCCTTTTTTAGCCACTTCAACTTGCTCTGCATTTTCTTCCTCAGTGAACCTCCCTGCACTGGAACTCTCCCAACAAACCGTCTCCACCTCTCCAGTCCTTCAAGTTCCTCCCACAAGTTACTTGAAGTCACTTCAAGCCTTCAAGCTTCAAGAGGGATGCACCAGTCAAGGTGTGGGCCACAAACTTGAAACTGCAATAAAATGATGATCAACAGCTGAAAACAGTATCATAGCCATTAAAAAAAACAAGGCAGAGACTTAGATATTTGTGCAGGAAATTTGATAAACCTTCCAGCAATTTCAAATGGATTGGCTGTTGAAGTCAAAGAGTTTTCAAACTTTGTTTTACTGTACTGCTTTCTATGCAATTTTTGCCCTAACCTCAAAAAACCCTCAAAAGTGCAACTCAGTACACATAAGGCAAGAGACAGCATCCAAAGGTGCAATAAAAAGAGTATGTCAGGACAATGTGGCAATTAGCAACATGTTTATATGCTCTAATAGGCAGAATTTGAGAATTATTATGAGCAATCTTCTCTGAACTACAGTCAGATAAATTGAAAAGTCAGCAGCTGCTGAGTGGGCAAACTCTTTCTACAGTTTACTGTCAAGTTTATCAACAGTTTGTCTGGTAAATTAAGGACCCCAAAAGCACAAACACCAAAAGTAAAAAGAAATTTGCAACATGTTGAAGAAATACTATTTTCAAAACACTCTTGAAGACATGAGGACAAGCCAGTGCCTGCTAAGCAACTTCAAAGAAATCAAGCACATTGATTACACTCTCCAAGAACTGGTGAATGAGAGAGTTTTCACTTCAGATCACACAGGTTCTAGACGCAGAATCACTTCAATAAAATTTTGAGTGTTAGAAAGCATTATTGAATGATCACAGCAAAAACAAGTTTCTGGGTTCACAGTAAGCGTAAGTGTGGTCTGGTCACTCCCCGAGCAGTGACAGCGTTGCCTGTGCAGCCACCACCTTGACTGTGAAAAATTGAAATGGAAAAGCTTCCAGGTTTCTGAGCTGATCCAAAACACAGGCCTTCCAGCTTTTTACCATTTTTATATTTACAGAGGGAGGAGAAGGTTCATGAGACAGCAAATGAAAAGATTCAAGTCCAAGTTTTCTTAGTAATCTCCACCCTCCCATTCGCTCCTTGTCCCAGGCTGGCTCTTCCAGTAGGGAGAATTCAGACAAGCCTGGAAAACCTCTCATTATGCACCTCTGAACATGAAGAACTCATATTAGAGAGGATCCTACTCCGTGGCTTTGTTTTCCAAAATCTGACAGTCATAATGTCAACCACATCAGAGAATTCAATCAGTGGGACCCCCTTCACACCAGACCTGACCAGGCTGAGCTCTGGCTGGTCCTGCAATTCAAAAAGCGAAAAGCACAATTCCACCAACTGTCACTCCTGATGATTTAAGAAGTTCCCCCAAACCTAACAAAATAGCCAGGAACAACAATTACAATCACCGTCTGTGACTGATTACTGAAATATTTTCTGTTCTGTATGTGGTTTTATTAAGGTTGTTTTGGAGTCTGAATTGCAAAAACGAATGAAATTCCTTTTTCTATTTTATTGATACACCTAGTTAAAAATCATTCTGCTCCTCCAAAATTAGAAATGAGTGCTCATGCCCAAATACTCAAACATGAATATACACTTGCGCAAAGACACATGTATTTATTCACATGTGTATACACTTTCACAGCAATGGAATCATTTCAAATGGACATATTCAACTTGTCAGTCATGGACAAGATGCATTTCAAAGAAACACCTCCTTGCATCTTACAACCCTGCTTACAACCCTGGAAATAATAATCTGCAGCTAAACACTCCTGGGTATTCCACCTGTTTGTTTATTTAGTTTCATGCAACTGAGAGAAAAATTACGTAGGCCTTTCTTGATCTGTCCTCCAACACCACACAGAGACTTTTCACTTAACGTTCAAGAGATTAAGAAGGACTTACTAAGGTATTCAAAAATACTTTAGTTAATTATATAAACTGTCAAGCGAGTTCAAAAAATTTTTTGTGATATGACAACAACTAAAATACCCAAATTTGCACTGTTTTATTTCTGCAACACAAAACTTTCATAATTGGAATGTTTACTTAATGCCCAGCGTGTGTCCACACCCCTGTGATGGACCAGAGGGAGGCAACCTCCAAGACATATTTATGCTACACAGAGCTACAAACTGATTTAGCACACAAGGGTCAACTGCATTGTTTCAATTTCTTCAATGTGAAAACATCTTTGAGGGCTGTTTTCCTCAAAAATTAACAGAAAATAACACTTGAACACTTTTGCATAAGGTATCCAAAAATCAGGCTCAAGTGCAGCTCAACTGCAGTGCTAAGATGTCATCCAGTCACTGCTGAGCACGCACAATAGCACCACGATACTCACATATCCCTGCTGCCTTCCAGCCACTCCAGTTGGGAACAGCTCTGAAAAAAATCAAGTTCTTGGCTCCAAAGCTAGAGTGAAAAAGCAGGTTGTGTGTATGTCTGCACCTACAGACATTCAGATGTACACAAAACAACCTTAATAACAACTCCAATTACACAGAAATGCCCAAACTGTTCAGAAACAGAAACGCAGGACTACCAAAGCCTTTGAAACAAATATGGCATTTTATGTATTTCGTAGCTGTTTCCAAAATAGTTTTCTGGACCATGGAAATAACTGGAGAAAATCACCAATGTCGTGTTGGTCGTTTTCTTTTTCCTTTGCTAACTAGCACCCAGTGAATATTTTGCTGTTGTCCAAGAAGAGAATGGAGAGTGCAGACACCTGATTACACAGCTAGCTGGAGTCTGATTTCCTAATCAAAACACAGGCATTGCCTAAAACTCGAGAGAGCTGAAATACAGAAATTCAAGACTTGCTTCAATAATGGAGAATTGTCCCTTCCCCACACCCAGAGCCCCCAGCTCTGGAAGTGCAGAGAGAACAGTGGGCAGCAGACAAGCTGAAGCCCTGGGACACAAAGAAGGTTCCAGCCACCGGGAGAGAAACCACCCCCAAAACACCTTCCCAAAACCAAACAAAAGATGCCACCTCCAGAAGGAGAATGTCCACCCGCAGCCCCACAGGTGCCAGCCCCTTCGCCCGTGTATTTTCAGGGTGCTAAAACACAGTACCTTTGCCTTTCCCAGCAGTGCTGCTGCCAACCGAGGAGGATGCCTGGCAGTCCTTCTTCAGCCTCTTGCTCTGGGGTCTGACGCTGGAGCGCAGAAAATGATGCTGGTCGTGGCTGTGGGAGGGCTGCAGGGGGCCCGGCGCCGCCGACAGGCTGGGGTTGGCCGGGGGGCTGCTGGCGGTGCTGCTGTTAATGATCTCCTCTTTCTTTGTGCTGCTGCTGCCTGGAGCTGCCTCTCCTCCACCTCCTCCTCCTGCCCCTTCTTCTTCCAGGCACTCCTCATCTCCTCCTGCCCTCTTGCCCAGCTTTTTCACCCCTTCCTCGCCGCCGCTCTCTCCCAGTTTCACTGTCATCCTGCGGGGGCGGAGGGACAGAAGGGCGGGGGGCTCAGTGTCAGGCCGGGGCTGCCCCCGGGGCGGCGGCGAAACCCCCGGGCTGCGAGGGGAGAAGTTTCCCCGCAGAAATTCCTCTCAACATGGCCGCCGTTGTTTGTTACTAAATCCCCTTTCGCTCGCTGTCCCGACCCAACACCCCGACCCGGGCCGGGCCGGGGG
>VXAU01005626.1:300145-372015 GCA_013399695.1 Formicarius rufipectus
GCCCGCCGCGGGGGGGGGATCCATGCTCCTGGATGCGGCGGCTTCTCCTCCTCCTCCTCCTCCTCCGTGCGTGTGTGGATGTGTGTCTGGGGCTGGGACTGGCCGAGGCTCCCGCTCCCCTCCGCCCCCAGCCCGCTCCTTCCCGCCGGGCAGCCCCGGCCTGGCCGCCCCCGCTGTCACCGGGCACGGACCGGCGCTCCCCGGGCTCGCACCCTCGGCGGGTTGGGAATTAATGTCACCCCATTCATTCGTTTTATTATTATTTTTGGTTTTAAATTAATTTGGAGGGCAACAAACCCCGCGGGCACCTGCGAGCCCGCGCCTCGCCCAAGCAGGGCAGCTCCGAACCCCCGTGTGCCAGGGCAGCATCCCTGGGCTCCCCCGGGCATCGCTCCACTTCCACACCCACCCTGGCACCGGGACTGGCTGCTGGGATGCCCACTCGCTGTGTTGACTTCGAGAATCCTCTCAATTCTACAGTTTTGTTTTTTCCAAATACTTGGAACAAAATGCCAGGTACGCATCCAAGCTCAAGGCACTAAACCACGTGAGCTGTTAAAACCCAACAACTGCTTGGGTTTTTCTTAAAGAGTGCAAAAACATCACTGACACCGTATCTAAGAGAAGCCAACTTCCAAGAAAGAACCACTTACAGTACTCAGCAAGGAGCAGTAGTTGGGATGCAGCTGCCTTGTCACCATGGCAGGAGCCACCATCCAACTTCCATCAAGGGAAGACAAAAACCAACAGGAGAAGAAAATTCTGAGTATCACAAACATTGGGATGACCATGACTCAAGCTGACACCAGGATAACGAGGTTCAAAATAAAGAAGATGCATCAGCTTGGTATGGTGTACAAACTTGTGAGGTTACTCTTCATGGGTTGGGTTCCTACCATTAAAATGATACTTTTCCCTCTAATTTTCAGCTAAACCACTGAACTCACCAACGCAGAACTGCGTTGGGCAACGTTCCTCTCCTTGCAAACGCTCAATAAACTGATCTGAACTGTGGATCTAAACTCATATTGAAACTTGGTTATTTATTCACCTGACAGGTCCCCAGTCACAGACTGGTTCTCTGTACACCAAAACCTGCAATGTCTCCAGTTATTTTGAGGACAAAATCTTACAGTTTTGACAACCTGCGCTTGAAAACTTCATGTTAGCAAGGCTTCAGTAACTTCAACCTTGGTTTTACTACTGCAAAACAAACGATACACCCACTGGCATTCCCCAAAGATCAGCTGGGGGACACCAAAGACACACTCCTTGGGGACACTTCCTCACGGCACCACAGCAGCAAATCCCAGATCTGCCCCGTTTCAGAACCCCTGGCTCCTTCCAGCGCCCTGCCTAAGCCCTCTTGCAGTGCTCAAAGAGCAGCTCCCCCGTTTCACCGGCCTTCTCCTTTCGTTTTCACCGCGTCCCCGCTTTTCCTTTCGCTCCCAAAGGGAAAATCTCCTCAGCCTCGCTGCTTTGGTCCTCCGGACCTCGTGGCCGTCCCTTCACTACCTCCCACCTGAGCCGCGGAGCCGCTTCCCACCCCGGGGCCGGGCCGGACAGGACACCGGGGTTGGGCGGGTCCCCCTTGGGGCCGGGCCGGACAGGACAGGACAGCGGGGTCGAGCGGGTCCCCCTGGGGCCGGGCGCGTCCCCCCCGGCCCATTCCCCACCCCCACCTCACCTGCCGCATCAATCCCGCCGCGCAGCCTCCGCGCTCCGGCAGCCCCCAGACCCGCCAGCTCGGGAGGCGGCCGGCGCGGAGCCCAGCGGCCCTCCCAGCTTCGCCAGCGGCGCCAGCAACTCCGCTCCGGGCCGTGGAGCCCACCTCTCCCGCGAGGCGCTCAGTTCAGCGCGGCCGCACGGGCCCGGTACCGCCGGCTGCCCGCTGGGCCGGGCCGGGCCGGGCCGCGGATCCGTGTGCCGGACTGTGCCGGGTTGTGTTGTGTCGGGCCGTGCTGAGCCGGGTCGGGTCCGTGTGGTGGGCCGGGCTATGCCGTGCCGTGCCGGGCTGTGCCGCGCTGTGTTGTGTCTGGCGGTGGCTCGGTGTGCTGTGCCGGACTGTTGTTGTGCCGTGCCGGACCGCGCCGGGGCCGCACTGGGGCCGGGCCGGGGCCGCGGCGGTTCCGGTTCCTGCTCGCCCCGCCCACTCGGGGGGGCGTGGCCAGCCCCGCGCGCCAACCGGCGCCTCCCATTGGCCCGCGGCGCGCGGGAGCGAGGCCGGGAGGGCGGNGCATGCGGTGCGGTATTTATAGCTCGGGGCGGGGGTGCTGCTTCCCACAGACTGGGTGGGATGCGATGCAGCATGTAGAGCAGCTCTTTCTTTTTCCCCTCCTTTTCTTTTCGTCCTCTCGCTGTCTCCGGTCTATAAAGGTAATACAGGACCCTGCCGTGACTGTCCCGGCTCTCCCGGAGTGGTGTCCAGCGCCGGCTGCCTTCGCTGGGGCGCTGCGGACCTCCCCGGTGGGCCCGAGTTTGCTGCCGGGCATCCATCTCTTCGCAGCGGGTGCTCCTCGGGGGCCAACGATGCTCTTAAGTGGTGATTTCATGTTCACTCTCAAGCATCTTACAGCTGGGGCTGCGTGAGGTGTGGCTTCCTTAACAAACTGCTGGTGGAAAGAACATTAGATCGTCGCTTTTTAGAGCTTTGTGACTCTCACAGCAGGAAAGGATGCCTTAGTCTGTTCTGAGGGGAGTATTTGTAAGCTGTAACTTAGAAATCAAAGTCATAACTATTTAAAACTCATGGAGCTATCTAAATCCTGGAAGACTGAGCTCCCATGGACAGTCTTGCAAGTAATTATCTGTGATGGTGAACTGAACTTGAGCATGCCTTGGTCTCTGCATCATAACCTGTAAATACTCTGAAGCACATCTGGGAGTAACCAAGTGTGCTGGTATAAATATATATGTTTGTATTAAACCTTGTCTCCAGTGCAGAGCTTTGCATTCAAATCAGCTTTTTTTGGGGGGGCGGGGGGGGCTGTGTTTGTTATCATCTGGCGCAAGATTATACGGCTTGTTTTTGCCCTTTGGTTTGGCCGCAACCAAATTCAGCAACGCCGTGGGGAAGCGGTGGGTTCTGCATTTCCAGTGCCGTGGATTTCCGTGATGCTTCGCAGGGAGACGCGGAGTTGTGCTCAGCTCCGGAGCTGAGAGCTTGCTTTTTCTCTGTGTGAAAATAACTCTCCGTGCTTTAATAGCGTCATTGCCTCCAGCGGACTGTTAAGGTGTGAAACTGCTCATGTGTGTAAACGTTTGTGAAAGAAAGGCTGACTGAAAAGGAGCCGGACAAGAGCTGAGAGGCAGGGGGTAGGATGGGACGTCAAAAGACACTTGAACTTCCATTTGTTCTTTTTTCATCACGGACGCTCCTCGCCATTCTGCTTTGACAGACCTGCACAGCTACAAAATGCAAATAGTCTTCCGGTGTTTGTCGCTATGGCTTCTCAGGCCAAGCAAGAGCTAGGATTTGTTGCACAGCTTGTGTATTTTGAGATATGAATAACAAAAAAATCGCATTTTATTAGACGCAGAGCAAGCAACGCAGAACTGTTCAGTAGAAAGGGAAAGGTTATGTTGAGATGCTTTTAATTTTGCATCTAATTTGCATGATAATCACTAATTGTAACACGGAAATACTTTTCTGAAGATCTTAGATGTAAAAGCCACCAATAAAGTGTCTGTTGCTCTGTTTTCCTTTTAAGTAACTTTGAAGCTACTACATTTCATTCATAATTAATTTGTTCTTAAAAGGCTCTTAGGTTGTTTATTCTGGCAAACGATAAGGGGTGATCTTTGTGTTGCTAAAGCAGTTCTTTCTCATTCAAGTAAGAGGATTTAAGTGGAATCCCAGGCTGCTGCTCTTAATCCTTTATTGCTTACGGAATGGGAAGCACCTAGTCATGCACCTTTTCTCTCAGCCTGTGAGGTCAAGCCCCTAGAGGAGGGGAGGAAATGTGCTGTGTGCAACTGCCCAGCCTGGCCTGAGGATTTTCGGGTCTTGCAGCTATTAGGCATCTCTTATGGTAGCAGGACACTGGAACTAGGTGATCCTTAAGGTCCATTACAATACAAAGAATTGTGTGATTATATGATTCTGAGTGCAGTACTCAGGAGGGAAGATGTTGGGATCCTAGGATGTTCATTTTTCTAGTTAGGGGAGGAGCAGAGCTTCTTTGTTGAATATTGAAGGGCAGGAAAACTTAATTTCCAGATAAGCCTGTGCAAGAAGGGGTATGTAGTTTACATAAAATTTTACCCAATAACTAACAGTGAACCATATAATTCTGAGAGCTCTAAAGTGGTCACTTGGGCAGAGGCAGTCAGTGGGTTATTTAGACTATTTTTATTACAGTCCCAAAAGGGATGATGAGCTAGATGATTGAGTCTCCAGCTGGCTGTGTGTTTCTGACTCGATTGTACCATGTATTGCAATAGTTTCCTCGTTAGCCTGGTTGTCTGGGAAAGCAAGGCATCTGCACATGGTCTGCTCAAATCCTCAGCTTCCAGCCTGATGATCTCAAATCTTCTGTGGGAACAGTGAGAACAGTCAGCTGAACAGAGGTGAGAGACGGATTGCTGACTGTGCTTCGGGAGTGGCACCTGAGTTAGCTGATGGGGCCATTGTATGTCCAAGAAGAGCCATAAATGAGTGTGTTACAGCTGACACCACCTACAGGAGAAGATAAAAAGCTTCGGGAAACGGGAATTTGTCGGTTCTGCCGCTCTGGTTGTGGGTGTTGCCGGCTTGTAGCAAGAAGGTCTGAAGCCAGGGTTACAGCCCTCTGCTGGAACCCTGCCCGCAATTCTGAAATAAACACTGTTTCAGTGCAGTGTGCCTCCCACCGAGTGCTTTTTCCTACTTGATAACAAGTTTCGGTTGTGGTGGGAATGTCTATTTTTGCAGAAGGGTCGCAAGAATGGCTGTGTATTTGTGAAAAGAAACGCTGATAAACAGCGCGTAAATTCCATGTCACACGTGGCCAGTCACCCTCGGGGTATGCAGCAGCTGCTGGTCACAGCTGTACCGGGTGGGGCTGCTTTTCATCTGCATGGGGGTGTCGTGGCTTCAGAGGAATTACAAAAGACTGTGGGCTGGACAGGGCTGGGGGGGTTTGGTCTTCAACTGACTCTTTTGGAAGTGGTGGGTAAACCTGACTGCAGGTGGGCAAAGGCTGGGGATGGAGCTGGGCTGTACCTGGGAGGGCTGAGGAGAGTCCAAAGGAGGGCAGGGAAGGTGTGAGGACACTGAGGGCACTTGAGGTGTTCAGCTGGAGGAGACTAAGGGGACACCTCAGTGCAGGAGGGGCAGGCACTGATCTCTGCCCTGTGGGGACCAGGGACAGCACCAGGGAACGGCTGGAGCTGTGTCAGGGCGGGGTCAGGGGGGATCTCAGGAAAAGGTTCTTCCCCCAGAGGGAGGTGGGCACTGCCCAGGCTCCCCAGGCCAGTGGGCACAGCCCTGAGGCTGCCAGAGCTCAGGGAGCGTTTGGATGATGCTCTGGGTCGCCGGGAGTGAGTTCTGGGGATGGGGCTGTGCAGGGCTGGGGGTTGGACTGGATGACTCTTGAGGGTCCCTCCCAACCCAGTGATCCTGTGAGGAGGTGCAGGGTGGTGTGAGGGCAGGAGGGCCTTGTGTCTTCACACTGATGGCACTAGGAAAACTCGGTCACTAACTGTGAGAAACAGAGTCTCAGACCCAGAATGGGTTTTAGAATAAAAGTTTATTATATGGTGAAAGCAAACAGGATGCTGCATGCGGCAGGAGTCCTCACTCCCCAAAATCTGCATACCAAACACAGCGCAGATTGGGGGTTTATCCAGTTACTTCATACATATTCATTACATCATATATAAATACATTTTGCAGTGTGATGCTGAACAGTCTTCAACACACGTTTCTTTATTGTGTCAATTCTGTCTGCTATAATTCATGTATTCCCTGAAAAGGGCTCAGGGAAACTAAACAGTGGTACCATAATTCAAGTATTTCCTTGATAGGGAAACAGAGAAACTAACCAGTTCTACCATAATTCACATTACCTTGATAAGGAAGAGAAACTATAAACAGTTCTACCATAACTCACATTGTTTTGATAAAGACGAGAAACTGAACAGTTTTACCGTAATTTACAGCATCTCTGTAGTAACAACTTATTCCCTTTATGGGGGCTGCAATTATCCATTTGGCTTTCACTGACAGGAATCATAATGACATTTATCACACTAACTTAAAAAGTTACCGAACCTCTTTCCCCCTCAAACCCTCTGAGGGAGCAGCCGAGCTCCGGCCCGCACAGTTACTCGAGGCTCCTATACGCGTTTCTGCTCACTGACCTCGGTCAGGCTCTGCCACAGAGCGCGTTTGATCGCGCTGGGGGCCAGGGGGGATTGCGGCGGGGCCTCGATGGCTGGGGCAGCGGCACAGCCCACCTCCAGGGCTGGAGAAAGCGCCTCACAGACCAACCCACCGCACCCCGGAGGCGGCTCTGGGGCCCCGCTGTGGGGTCAGCGCGGCTCGCCCCTCCCCGACTGCCCCTCGACGGCTCCGGCAGAGCTCGGCTGGACTCGGCACTATCCGCCTGTGCCCGAGTGACACCTGTCGGCTTCGGCCGCTCCTCGGCTCAGCTCGGCACTTTCCGCTTGTCCCCGAGTGACACCCGACGGCTCCGGCTGTGCTCGGCATTTTCCGCCTCTTCCCGAGTGCCCCCGACGGCTCCGGCAGCTCCTCGGCTGAGCTCCGCACTTTCCGCCTATTTCCGAGTGACACCCGACGGCTCGGGCCTCTACTCGGCCACGCTCGGCACTTTCCGCTTGTCCTCGAGTGACACCCGTCGGCTCCGGCTGTGCTCGGCACTTTCCACTTATTCCCGAGGGACACCCGTAGGCATCGGCCGCTCTTCGGCAGTGCTCGGCTGAGCTCGGCACTGTCCGCCTCTTCCCGAGTGCCCCTCGGCGGCTCCGGCAGCTCCTCGGCCGCGCTCGGCACTTTCCGCCTATTCCCGAGTGACACCCGACGGTTTCGGCCGCTCTTCGGCTACGCTCGGCCATGGTCGGCACTTTCCGCTTTTCCCCGAGTGACACCCGACGGCTCCGACCGAGCTCGGCTTTGCTCGCACTTTCCGCCTATTCCCGAATGCCCCCCGAAGGCTCCGGCTGTGTTCGTGACTTTCCGTTTGTCCCCGAGTGACACCCGACGTCTCGGGCAGCTCCTCGGCTGAGCTCGGCACTTTCCGCCTGTGCCCGAGCGCCGCCCGTCGGCTCGGGCTGAGCTCGGCCGCGCTCGGCAGTTTCCGGCGACGCTCGGCGCGTTGTCGCGGTAACGGAGCGGAGCGGCCGGTGGTGAGGGCGGGCGGGGGGCGCTGCTCCACTTCGGGCCCGGGCTCGGTGGCGGCCGGTGGGTGCGGGCGGGGGACCCCCGTGTTTGTCCACCCGGGCCCAGCGGGTAGGTGGGCGGGCGCAGTCCCGTGTTCTGGGCCGGCGAGGGGCGGCCGCGGCCCGACCGAGGGACCACCGCGGGGCCCGGCGCGGCCTCCGCGCTCTGCGGGGGCAGGAGTCGAGCGGGCAGTCGCTCGGCTGTTCTCCTAACGAGGGGAGCACTGTACTTAGTTAACCATCTTTAGCACAGCATGGGTTTGTATTTTTTCTTTTCCTGTGGCTGACCGTTTTAAACAATTCCGGATTTAAAAGCCAGGATTTCTTCTAGGCAGGGATTGTAGGAAAAGGCTCTGCTTTTGCTCTGGGAGCTGTCGAGCCTTGCCGAGGCAGCGCAGACAAGCCCGGTTTCGGGATGTGCCCGGCGCTGGGGCAGCTCCCCCCGGCCCTGATCAACCTCCCGAAATGCTGAATGTGCTGATAACGCTGGGACAGCATCAACGCAGCTGATAAAGAATTGCCCCAAAAGACAGAATAGCTTTTGATTTTTTTTTTTTTTTCGTAGTGTTGATGGTTGTCTTGTGAAAAGTGTGCACGGGTCTGGGCTCCCTGCTGTCATTTGCAGCAATGGGAATCTCGAGGTTCCCTACCGAAATCCCAGAAAATTCAAACCCAACAAATAAAAGCTATATATACACTCTGTCAGCTTTTAAGTGATGAATGGAGAGATTTTTCTGGCGGGAAATTGCCCCATATCAAAGAATAATCTTCCCCTGCTCATAAAATTCCAGACTGCCTGTGGAATCTTGGCATGTGTGGGTGGTGCAGACAGACAGACAGACAGACAGACAGACACAGTGCCTGTGCTGGCCCATCGTGGACAGTTCTCAGTCCGTGCTGGTCCCTGCATTGGTGATGTCTCACTTGTGAGGTGACAAATGCTGAAATAAGGCTGGACTACCCCAAAAGGTCTGATATCCTGAGCTCAGGGCCAAGTTCATGTTGGTGTATGATGTCTGGGCTAGACCTGGCTTGTGTCTGGCCAGTTAAGAACAGGGACAGAAAGTCACCTCCCTTTCCTCTGGGAGCGATCATGATTGTTGTGTCTAATGTGAACCTCATGAAGTTCAAGAAGGCCAAGTGCAAAGTCCTGCACTTGAGTTGGGGCAACTGTATTTTGGACTCAGTTCTTAATCTGGTTAGAGATCTGCCAAAATTCCCAAGTGTCCTGAGGAGGACTTGGGGGTGTTGGCTGATGAAAGGATGGACCTGCCCCGGCCATGTGCACTGGGACCCCAAAACCCCCCGTGCCCTGGGCTGGTCCTACAGCGGGTTGGGGGGGATTCTGTCCCCTCAGGTGAGACCCCACTTGCAGAGCTGCCTCCAGTTCAGGGGTCCTCAGCACAAGAGGGACATGGAGCTGCTGGAGTGAGTCCAGAGGAAGCCACAGAGATGCTCTGAGGCTTTGGAGCCCCTCTGGTATGGAGACAGATGGGGAGAGCTGGGGGTGTTCACCTTGAGACATCACTGTGGCCTTCCAGTGTCCTGAGGAATTCATGCAGTGCTGGCAGCTTGGAGTGCAGCTGCAGTGCCAGCTGCAGGTTGAGCTCTGGGTGGCCAGAGAACCAGGCAGGAGGCTTTGAACTGCCAACCCTTTGTATAACAGAGGTCACAGGGACCTGTGGACCGGGCAGGTGAGGGATGCTCAGAGACATCAGGAGCCCACAAACCCCAGACTTTCCCACCCTGAGACTGTAAGAGTGTCAAAGCCCAGAGGTTCCTTTGTTGGGAGTCGCTCCTCAGAGGCACCAGCTTGTGCTGTTGGTTTGTTACTGCACCGAGATTAAATTACTTTAAACATCTGAGACTGCTTTGGGAAACCTGGGGTGGAGCTGGTGAGGAAACCAGGTCTGACTGTGTGTGTGGGGGAGCAGCTGTGCAGCGGCCTTGGTCCCAGCTCAGGTGGTGGGATATGATGGACAGAGGAGCTCCAGCAGCATCAGGCAGTGGAGTTTCCTCAACAGATACTTAATGGGAGCTTGTGAGAAAAATGGAGAGAGACTTCTTACCAAGGACTGTAATGACAGGATGAAGGGATCACAGTTTGAAACTGGCACATTGTAGGTTTGAAGAAAAGTTTTAGGATGAGGGTGGGCAGGCCCTGGCTCAGGGTGTGGCTGCCCCAGCCCTGGAAGTGTCTAAGGCCAGGTTGGACAGGCTTGGAGCAGCCTGGGATAGTGGAAGGTGTCCCTGCCCATGGCAGGGGGTAGAATGAGAAAGGTCCCTTCCACCTCAAACCATCTTGTGATTCCATGAGCTCTTACCATTTTTATTAATTGCCTGTGGCTTGTTCCAAAACTGTCCATCAGGTGTATCTGATCTGATCACTGAGAGCAGGTTCTGGGGCTTGGTCATGTTCTATTCCAAGCCACATAGTGGTTAACTTTGTCAGAAATTCTTTTCTTTAAACCTTGGAAAAGTAGAATGTGCAGTGCCAGAATCATTTGTAGAAGCAGGGCTACTTGGTTGGGTTTTTTTTGTTTGTTTTTTGTTTGTTTGTTTTTCTTTTTGCCTTGAAGACTTTTGAAGAGGCATCTGCCAAAGCTACAGTGTAAATACATGAGCTAGAAGCCACAGTAAATGTGACTAATGAATTCCCAGGATTACAGAGAGCAGATTAATGTTGGTTTAGATCTTTTTACACCACCGTGTAACCCTCTTATGTAAGCAATTTATTTATTTATTTGTGTGTAGCAGTCTGATGCACAATTCTGTATAGTTGTGGTGGTAGGGAAAAGTATTTTGTATTAACAGTTGGCCATAATTTACTTGACAGTATCACTGACTCTTGTTTTTCAGTAAGTGCCAGCCTGCCTTTCTAAATATTCCCTGTATTGATTAGAAAATTATTCTTGCTGTCTATTGATGCCAAAAGGGATGGTTATATTAGTGAGCTGATTGAGAGGTGCAGTTTGGAAGCTTGACAAACTTATTCTTTTCCATCCTTGAAGGGGACTGAAATACCTGAATAATAAGTAATATTTAGGACTATGCATGCAGGGAACGCTTAAGAGCAGAAAATGGTGGCTGTAGAGAAGGCACTACAGCTGTATGGTTTCTGTGGTTATTATTTCATACCAAATGGGGGTTTGTTTTCATTTAGGCACCTCACATTTTTATTTTAATCTGAAGTAAAATTCTTTATTAGTTCAAATGTTGAGACCAGATAAAGCTTATGTGCAAATAGGGGCTACATTGTTCCCCTGTTAGAAGAAAATTAAACAGATGAAATAAGGACTAAAGTGGTAGTATGAATACAGAACTCTGGAACAGAACTGGAGGTGTAAGAAAACTTCTAAAATTCATGAAATCAAGACAAAAAAAAAAAAACACACCAAAATTTGAATGATTTGTTGGGGGTTTTTTGCATGGCAATAAAACTAGACCCATTAGATGCCACTTTAGGAATGCTGAGGATTTTGAAGGAAGTGGAGATAAAGGTGGATGGATCTTGTTGAAAGATGTTGTCTGTAGACTGACTGCTCTTTTGGCTGGTAGTTCATGTTCCTTGTAGTGTCAGAGGCAAGTTACAGAACTGCCCATTTGTCAAGCAGTTGCCCACCTTTCTGACCTAAGTACCCAGCAAATCACTTATTTTAGACACAGCCATAAGATTGGAAGAAAAGAGGCCTTACATCCTGGGGATAGGAGCCAAGATAGATCCCATGCAGTCAGTGTGTAGATGTCCAGTCTGTCGGGATGGGGGGGTGTGTTACCTGTGTGGGCACACCTGCTGGAGGTGTCTGCTTGCCTTGCACAGGTGTGCAGTTCCTGCTGGCATGGCTGTGTACCTGGACCACCGGGTGGATGCTCCTGCCTCCGCCGCCTCTCCGTCCCACCTTGCCTGGCACCCCCTGCACCCGCTCCTGGCAGTTGCTTCTGTCAGCACAGCAGCTGGGGGCTGTGTGGATGTCTACCTGGAACAGGTGAGTCACCTCCAGCTTTGTTGTGGTCTTCAGAGTCACAGAACCACGGGCTGGTTTGGGTTGGGAGGGACCTCAAAGCTCAGCCCATCCCACCCCTGCCATGGGCAGGGACACCTCCCACCAGCCCAAGTGGCTCCAAGTCCCATCCAACCTGGACTTGGACTCTCCCAGGGCTGGGGCAGCCACAGCTTCTCTGGGCAACCTGTATCCTTGTGCTGATTTAGAAAACTTCACATTTTTTATCTCTATTTTTACAGCCTTACTTATGCTCCTTAAATCCCTCTTTCTGGATCCTAGTTACTGTCCATATCCTATGCTATCCAAGACATAACAGATTCATCTGTTACTCATTCATTACATGTGTTTTTAAAAAGTTCTTCATAAATTAAATGGATCTTTCCATTGAAGTTTTGTCTTTACAGCCTTTAAATCTTGTTTGTGATGATTACTGATTTGCTTTTTACTTCTCATAGTATAAGAATTTCAGGCTTGTAAGTAAAATGTGCACATACTGTTGCTTCTTTTTAACTGTTAAGTGAATAGAATATACTAAGAAATGTAAATTAAGCAGGTCATTCCACCACCTTGAGACTGAACTCGTTTACTAGACTCAGGTTGTTCCATTTGAGTAGATTTTTTGTCATACAGTTTCTGCCTGTACACAGATATTTCCTCTGCATACTCTAAACTTTACAGAAGAGGCTTGTGTAGGGCTTTGGTTTGCATAATTTTTAGGGAAAAAATGTGCTGTTTAGGGAAATAGCACTACAAGCTATCTAGCAGCAGACAATGGAGATAAGTCTGTTAATAGGGGTACACTATAAAATACGTAAAGTGTATGATGAAAAATTGTCATCCAAATTTTACAAATGAAAAAATAAATACACTGCTTAAGTGATTCGCCTGAAATATTCCTGCAAATGTGCCCAAAGGAGGATCTGCCTTTAAGAGCTGTTGGAGCATTAGATTATTCTGTGTCCTCAGTGATATCCTTTCTTCTTTTTCAGTACTTGAGGAATTTTTTTACTTTGAAATGTGCTCAAAGCCTTCTTATCCTTCATACAGGAGTGAAAGCTTGATATTGACTGGGAGCTGCTGGGAGGGAAGAACAGCCTGGAAAAGCAGAGCCAGGCTTTACTTCATTCAACACTCTGGTGTTCTTGTTAGCAGTTTTCAAGTGGATGTACTGCATGTTGCAGCTCATTTTCATGCACATAAAATAACTGTAAAGAGAATTTGTGTAGCCACTTCCTATCTGTGGCAGGTAGCTCTCCTACATGCCAGTCCTTTATCCCAGGCAGGTGTCCTGCTGACTGCAGAGTGAGCCTGAAGCTCTGTGTGCACCCGTGTGCTCCACTGCACTGAGCTCACACTGATTTCTCTTTGCAGGGAGAACATGTGTCCGATTCCCATGTGGAGAGAAGCTGCCAGGTCACAGTGCTGGCCTGGCACCCCTCCAGGCCCATCCTGGCAGCGGGCTGGGAGCTGGGAGAAGTTGTGATGCTGAACAAACAAGACAGGGAGCAGCACGTGGTGCCTCCTGCTCACAGCGCCAGAGTCACCGTCCTGAGCTGGAGTGCGAGTGGAGCCGGCCTGGTGTCTGGGGATGAGGTGAGTGGGTGCCCTGCCATGTGTGCCCCTTGTGGGACACAGTGCCTGGTGTCTGGGGACAGGGTGAGTGGGTGCTCTGCCAGGTGTGCTACATGTGGGACACCGAGCTGGAGATGCTGTGGTGGTTACAAGGTGAGTGTCTGCCCTGCCAGGTGTGCTGCTTGTGGGACACAGGGCTGGAGGTGCTGTGGTGAGGATGAGATGAATGGAGTGAGTTGTTAGGAGAAGGGAGAGGTGTGTGGGAGAGAAATCTCCTTTCTTGAAGTACAAATTAGAATTCTTAGGGAATAGGGTAACATGTTAGTGTTTTAACTTTTTCTACAGTGCTCATTGCTGTTCTGCCTCTTCCTCTTTAAATAAAAGTGTGGCTATTGTCAGTGAGTGCTAAGGTACGTGAGGGTTAAGGCTCATTCAGTAATTGAGGTGTAGACAATTTGAATTTTTTGCTCCTGTCCATGCACAATTTTTGGTAGACTCAGGAATAAAGTGCAGATGATGAGAAGCAAATTCCATCTACACCATATTCATCCATAGGCAGTGTGTAGCAGTGCTCACTTTAATATAGGGAACCTGTGCTAATCACTCTTGTTCTGGTTGTATTAATGCTCCAGAACTGAGTCCAACTGGTTGTATTGGGAAATGTGACACTTTATGTCTTGATGAGCTTGTTGCCCTTTTATATAGTCAAATGAGAAAGTAGCTATTGAGTACTCATGTTCATAGAATATTCTGATTTTTGACAGTTTTTTAGTCAGCAAATATAAAAAAAAAAAAAGAATGGATTTTTCTTTATTTTCCTTGATTGAAACTCAAGCTTGGCCAAGATTTCCAATTTTGTTCTTACCTATATAAGTCAAATATGATTTCAGTTTGTTGTTTGTAAAGATCTGCTGCTGCATTTGACAGAAGTTCAGAAAATAAAAATTGAGGTAAGAAATGAATTTATTGTCTTCTTTATTAGAAAAGAGAAAGTTCTGCCCAGGCACAAGATGGCCACATTAATGGAGACAATACATTAATGTAGTCAGAGCTCACATTTCTTTGCAAGCTGGTTTCAAAGCAGGGTCACTGTGCTCTGGTCTGAGGTGCAGCTTAGAAGTGCTTCATTTCCTACATCTTTTCCATTAGCTTAGGAGTTTATTTTTAACATTTTTCCCATGAGGGTTTCTATTCCAGAAACTTCCTTCAGGTGAGTGCTGCCAAGATCATCTTCTCCTTATATTAGAGGAAAACCTTTAGAAAGAGGATAAATATTTGGGTCTGGATTTGCTTTCTGTGTCACCCAGAGGGTGGTGGGCACTGACCAGGCTCCCCAGGGCAGTGGGCACAGCACCAAGGCTGCCAGAGCTCCAGGAGGGTTTGGACAACAGCACAGGGACAGGGTGGGCTTGTTGGGGTGTCTGTGCAGGACCAGGAGCTGGGTTTGATGATCCTCGTGGGTCCTTTCCTGCTCAGGATATTCTGTGATTCCACCATTCTGTCTTCACTGAGACTTCTGTCATCATAAATCCTGAAATGCAAGAAAATTATTTGAAAACAACTTCAGGAAGTTGGAATAGGATGCTGTGAAAATCAGAAGCTCTTCATTTATGTTTTAAATAACAAACAGCGTGAATGACTTTCAGGTTTTGGTCACACAAATAATCCCAAGGATCTAGTTGCTTTCTTAGGGGGAAAGCCTATTTATAAGGCAAGTAATTTTCATAACAAGGAGCAGAAGCTTCGGGTTGTTAAGAGTGATTGGGAAAACACAAGATAGAATGTGAAAATATCTGTATTTGGAAGGGACCCAGCTAGATGATGTTAATGTCCTTTGTCCTTTTCAAATACCATATGAAAACAGACCAGCTCTCCATCCCTTCCAGTGAAGAGATAGTGAGCTTTTTTCTTTTTTATTTCCAATCTTATGTGTTCCAAACTCAGAAGTGAGTTGGCAGCTAGTTTATCTGGATACAGGCTGGGATATCTAGAATGACATGGAAAGAATCTCAGCAGCTTTAGAAAGCTATATTTTAGCCAATGCTATTCCTATGAATAGTGTAGGTGGTTTTAATTGGGATCCTTGGAATTAGGTGATATTTAAAGCTGAGGGAAGAATGGGAGGAGGAGCTGGCAAGGTCCTGGGTTCCTGTGGTTTTCAGAGGTGACCAGCAAACATTGTATGAAGTGCAAGTGGCCTCGTGGGACAGGAGTTCAGCAGTGTCATGGGTGCATAGCTGAGTGACATTCCTTAAGCTGCAGGAGACACCATTGCACTTAATGAACAGTTTTGGATGGTATAAATATTGCCATCTTACTGTTGGAAAAAGTTAGAACTTTGAAGCTTAGGGGAAAAAAAAAGATGAAAATGTTCCCTTGGAAGACCTCAGCTGCATCTTGTGTGGCTTCTAGTTAGAATTGTGAAGAATAAGGGACTTCTGCTCCCAGTCTTTCACTTCTAGGAGAACCATCCCTCAATGAAAGCAGTCAATAAAAATAGAGCAAATTCTAATGCCACTTTATTGTTCTCTATCTTAATTAAATAAAATGAGATTGAACTTGCTATTACAAATTGTTACTGGTTTGTTTTTTTTTTAATTTATTTGTTTGTTTTGTTTTTGTTTGTTTTTCATGCAGTGCTTACATGGAGGGTTCCCAAATGCAATTTGGTTCCCTAAGCACTAACATAATAACAACAATAATCGTCCTAACATGCCAGCTGTGAGGCTGCAAAATGAGTCAGTTGGGTGGAGTTTGTCTCCCTTCTTTCCAGTCACCAGGGGGAGGTGCTCCTGACTGTCAGTGCACAGCCTGTGCCCCTGTGCCAGGCTCCAGGGCCAGCCTGTGTGGAGTTAATTAGCTAACCAGCCTTCCTTTAGCAGCTATGATCATTCCAGTTACTACATTCTTTTTCTAAAAGTCAGTTCTTGAATGTCTACTCTGAAAGAGGAGGAAAGCTCCAGGAATTCTGGGTCTCTGCATCCTGTGATTTCACATGTGTCTCCTCACATACCTGTGCTCATCTGCATCTCACCTCACTGAATGAGGGTTGCTTGTGCTCCACTGGGCTTTTGCTTTATAACTTTTCTTTCAGCAATCAGATTTGCTTGCTAGAAAAAACTTGGAAAGGGTGTTATCAAAACAAATATTTGCATCTGCTGCTTGTGAAGGAAAGCCAAGACTGTTCCATTTAATTGCTGTGCCAGTATAACAAAGAATGGATAGGACCAACAAACCTTTTTAAATAGCTTGATTTTAAATAAGCAAGTAATATAATCTTAAGATAAGATGAAGCCACAGGGAATCAAAGTTAAGTGGGAGTGATTGTATGTGTCAACTAAATGAAAGGAAGGGTTCTGTTGTGTCAGTGAAAGGTTTATTTTTCCTGAGCAGCTGGAGCCTGGAGTGTCCCCTGTGTGCAGAGAGTAAGGAATGCTCTGCTGTGTTTTGCAGCATGGGGTGTTGTTCCTGTGGAAGGTGGACCAGCGAGGCAGAGTGCAGGGCCCTGCCCTGCTGAAGCACGACTATGGCAAATGCCTGGGGCACTGTGTCTTTCGGCCACCCCCTCCTGCAGAGTGAGTATTGGCCCCAGCAGAGCTCTGCTCGGTCGGGTCTTTGTCTTGTTCCACAGAAAGGAAGTCCTACTCACAGAGGAACTGGTTTTAAATATATAAAGAAAGCTTCTTCCCCTAACTGGCCTTTATTTCCAAGCTCTGCTCCCACTCTGGTAGCTGGCTCTGTGTCCTGTATGCAGCAACAGGTGTTCCTCCTCTTGTCCATACCTTCTTTCTGCTGCTGTTGACTCTTCTGTCTTTAGTTCTCATTTGCAGTGTGGCTGGCTGTGAAAAGCAGAAAGCATGGTTATCGCTGAATTATTGGCAAAAATAATTAAATTAAAAGTCAGTTCTTAAATGTTATTGTTTCTTTCTTCTCCAAGAAATAGGAAACAGCTTTAGGGAAAAAAAAGAGCCCTTGTCTGAGCTCTTCTTTGTCACATCTCTGTAAAAATAATGATGCTTATGGAAAGAAAAAAGTGAAGCAATGCAAATTAAAACTAATATTTAAATTTTGATTTTTATTTTTTGTGTTTGCCCTGTTTCCAGTCAGTGTATGAAACATCTTTATTCTCTTTATACAATATGCTTTATTAACTACTCATCAATTCTTTGAGGCTGAAACTACTCTGTTACGTATGGAATGGGGAATGAAGTATCTCTGTCTGCAGGGACATTGTGCAGCTGGCAAAAGCAGCTGTGAGTGGTGATGAGAAGGCCTTGGATAAGTTTAACTGGAGGAAAGCTGGAATGGGATCACCTCTGAAAACAGCAGTCCCCGAAGGACTCCCCTTCTTTATCACTTTGACAGATGGTAAGAGCAAAACCACTTCTCCATTCTGCTGGAAAGTTTCCTTAAGGCTTCAGAATAGCTCAGTGCATGATGGTCATGTTTGTATACATCCAACATCTGGAGTATATCCATATATCCATCATATTTGTATATTCAACGTATATTCATCATATTTGAACGTTTGGTGGTAAGAAGAAAGTAATAAAATTATTTAAGTTTTACCATGTTCAGGGTGGTCCAGTCCGGAGGCACTGGCTTAGTCAGGATCCTAAAGAGGTCAGTATGAGGAAAACCATCTGTAACACACAAGTGTAGATCAAATTAGCAGCTGTCAGCATCTTGTGCAAAGCTTCAAAATAATCTGTGTGTTGTGGGATTTTTTTTCCATAAATAGGTAAATGCTGCTAAAACATACCTCTTAAAATAAATTCTGATTTTGCTTTTTCACTTTTTTCTCATGCTTTGAAATGATGCCTCGGTCTAAGGGAGCAAAAAAAAGTCTTGGGAATCTGTTTTGTTAGTTTTCTCCCTAGTATTGTTTCTTCCTTGCCTTTTCCTCTCCCTTTTAGTCTCTTGGCTATTAGTTTGCTCCAAGCCATTTTCTTCCCACCCCAGTTGTTCTCACGCTGCCTTCTCTCTCGAACCCGCTCACTGGGGAGCCACAATGTGTGTGACAAGTAGCACAGTGGGTGTGTCTCTGGTGGGTGATTCAGGTGCACAATCCCCTTGGCTCAGGTGTTGACTGCTCTGAAAACCTGTCAGGTGTGTTGGTTCAGTCCCAGTGTGATGCAGTGTTTTAGCAGGGGTGCCACCAGTATAGCACCAGTGCAGTTGGCAGGAGTGGCACGGGATACAGGGCACTGGCCAAAGGCACAAGGAAAGAAGGAGGCTTTGAGGAGCTGTGCCTGTTCCATCCTCCCCTTCCAAGCCGCTGTTGTGGTGGTGCAGAGCCCCATCTAGGGACAGGCTCCTCGTCCTGCGGGTGCTGTCCTGCCTTGGGCCTCCTGGCCATGCTGCTCGGAGTTGGCAAATGTCACTCCCTTTTGAGCTGTCTCAGTGGTTTGGTTGATTTGGGCACGCGTGTTTTGGACTCAGTTCTTCATCTGGTTAGAGATCTGCCAGAACTCCCAGATGTCCTGAGGAGGACTTGGGGGTGTTGGTGGGGGCCATGGGCTGGTCCCGCAGTGTGGGCAGCAGGTTGCGGGGGATTCTGTCCCTCTGCCCCCTCAGGTGAGACCCCCCTGCAGAGCTGCTCCAGCTGAGGGGAACCAACACAGGAAAGACATGGAGCTGTTTGAGAGAGTCCAGAGGAGTCCACAGAGGCTCCAAGGGCTGGAGCCCCTCTGCGCTGGAGACAGGCTGGGAGAGCTGGGGGGGCTCACCTGGAGAAGGCTCCAGGGAGACCTGAGAGCCCCTTCCAGTGCCCAAAGGGGCTCCAGGAGAGCTGGAGAGGGACTTGGGACAAGGCATGGAGGGACAGGACAAGAGGGAATGGCTTCCCACTGCCAGAGGGCAGGGTTAGATGGGGTATTGGGAGGAAATTCTTGGCTGTGAGGGTGGGCAGGCCCTGGCACAGGTTGCTCAGAGAAGCTGTGTCTGGAAGTGTCTAAGGCCAGGTTGGATGGGGCTTGGAGCAACCTGGTGTAGTGGAAGGTGTCCCTGCCCATGGCAAGAGGATTGGACAGAGATGAGCTCTAAAGGTTCCTTCAGACCCAAACCATCCTATGATTTAACAAGATGAAGTTACCTGTGCAGTGTTTTATTTCAGGGAGAAAATAAAGCAGTGGGGACAGGACTTTGAATTCTTTTTATATAGTAGAAATGTAGAGGATTGTAATATGTTTGCAAGAGTTTTGGAAATCTAAACATGTTTTTAATTAGATGCATCATATTGTTTCTTGGGTACAACATTTTAGTGTGGACCCTCCATATTCATTCTTACTCATTTGCATTTTCTGCTTCAGCTTTTGGGGGAAGATACTATTTAATTTCATAGGGGTTTTTGATTGCACTCGTTTAAAATGTCACCCTTACATGTTTTGCCAGGAAATTCTGTGGGTGTGGTATGAGACCTGTCAGATTTTCTTGATGTTGGCTTGGGTGATTTTTGTAATACCATTTGCAAACAACTCTACTGGTCTGTAGGGGTTTTCACTGCCTGAACCCCTGTGAGGTTCAGTAAGGCTGAGTGCTGAGCTCTGCACTTGTGTCCCACAGCCCCATGGAGCTCCAGGGCAGAGTGGCTGCAAAGTGCCAGCAGAAAAGGACCTGGGGATGCTGGTCAAGAGTGGCTGAACATGAGCCAGGTGTGCCCGGGTGGGCAGGAAGGTCAAGGGCACCTGGGCTGTGCCTGCTGTGGTGTGTCCAGCCTGTGCTGGCACTGCTGGGGCATCTCCAGCCCTGGGGGCAGTTCTGGGCTCTTCATGGCAAGGAGGACATGGAGGGGCTGGAGCGTGTCCAGGGAAGGGAACAGGGCTGGGGAAGGGGCTGGAGGAGCAGGAGGGGCTGGGGGAGCGGGAGGGGCTCAGCCTGGAGAAAAGGAGGCTCAGGAAGGACCTTCTCACTCTCTGCAACCCCCTGACAGGAGAGGGGAGCCGGGGTGGGAGTCAGGCTCTTCCCCCAGGGAACAGGGACAGGAGGAGAGCAAACACTCAAGTTGTGCCAGCAGATGTTTGGATTGTCTACTGGGGACATTTTTCCCCTGAAAGGGTGATCACGCACTGGCACAGCTGCCCAGGGCAGTGGTGGAGTCCCCATCCCTGAAGGTGTTCAAAAAGGGAGTAGACATGGCATTTCAAGGTGGGCTTTAGCGGGCGTGGTGGTAGTTGGATGAAGGTTGGACTTGATGATTTTCAAGATCTTTTCGAACCTTAATGATTCTGTGATTGTCTGATTTATAGAGTAGTACAACTTAATGAAATTATAGTGGCTTTTCAAGAGGTGATAGTTGCTGATGTTGGTGTTCTTAGAAAGACACTGCTATTTGCCACTGAAATGAATGGATTGAAGCTGGATTTGATGTGTGGAGCAGTGTTTCTAAACAATGCAGAACTTCAGGTCCACAGTTGTCTGTCATCTAAACTCTGCTGTAAATTGGGCCAATTCTTAGCTGCCGTTCCTTTTTCACAGATTATTTCTGAGACTGAAGAATAGAGAAGCCATCATTCATGAGGGAAGTTTACTTGTAGTTTAAAATTATTTAAATGATTTCCCCTTTGGATTTCCCAACGGGGAAAAGCAATCTTTGGTTTATTGCTCTGTCAGCTGTTGTAGTCTCTATCCTGAGACAAACTGTAAGACAAACAAATGGTTATTTTTACCTTTTCAGCACTTGTAGAATATTTTATTAAGGCAGCAAGCAGCAGCTTTGGGTTTTGCAGCTAAAAGCTGTTGACTAAAAGCTGCACCTTGTCAATGTGTGCTGCAGGGTGTGTGCACTACGTGAACGAGAAAGGGAAGACAAGGCAAGTGCTGTCCACTGACAGTCTGGTCCGAAAGCTCCTCCTGCTGGAGCAGAGAGATGTTTTACTGCTGATAACAGAGAACCTGCAGTTGTCCCTGCATGCACTTACCCCTGAGGGGGAGGCAGAAGAGCTCGTGAAGGTAAGAGTCACCCTACAGGGTAAAGTTGCAATATTTATTCTTTGTAAGTGTTTGTCGATTTGTTGGATTATCACTATTTTGCTTTCAAATTAATTAACTCTCATTTTTGTTTCTCAGATAATACCTTGATGAACAAACAAAAATATGCTCATGTAAAAGTGGAATAGAATGATGTATTACTGAACTTGGAAAGATGTTTTTTTGATTTTGTGATCTTCCTGTTTTTTCATATTTTTCTTTCATTTTGATCCTATCTCATTCCTTTTACACTTCATTTCCTTTTCTTAGTGAATTAGAGAAAAATTGGAAACTCCAGTATAATCAAATATTTATTGAAGTGTCTTATGGATAAAGACTTGATAATCTGTGTCCTCAGTGTAATTACCCTCAGTGACTCAGAGCTGCCCTGTCTTTCAGCTCAGCAGGAGCTGCAGCTCCTCTGGTGGCCCTGCCTTGGTCTGCACGTCTGAAAAGTGGTTTAGTTTTTGCACTGAAAGGGTTCTCACAACTGTAAAGGCAAAGGAGCTTTCAAAAACTAACAGTCACAGAAGCACAAATAATAATGTAGTGACCCAAAAATTGCTGTATAGGGACAAAAAGCAAACAAAGCTCTTCCAGGCCTTACAGTCTCCTTGGCTTAACATACTCCAGTGTTCTGGAATGCTGCTTGTGGGTGGAACCCAAACCTTCACCTAAGACAGACAAAGACTGGGCACTTGGGTATTAAAAGAGTGTCCACCTGTCATCGACCATTATTTATGTTTGACTAGAAGTTAGATTTGGTATTTCACATTTGAAAGCAATCTCTATCAAGTTCTAAGAGAAGACCTAGTGCAAGAGTAAAGAACTAATCCTTACCTACTTCCTTAACTTCCTTTTATTACATTTATACATCACGTTCTTGATGCATTTAGTGGGATCACTATTTGTCTGAACTAACAGATAGGTGTAGTTACTCTTATATTTTAACTTTTTAGCCAAATTTGGCAGTTTAGATGCTTGCTGTCCTTCAGTGTGTTCCTCCCACCTTCTCTGAAAGTATTTCTTTGCTTGTGGTTAACAGGTAAAGTTGAGTGGGAAGACTGGTCATTCTGCAGACATCATTCTGATAGACCATAGCCTGGTTGTTACAGCACTAGGTGAGACAGTCATCAGGTAAGAAGCCTTGTTTGAAAGTTGTTCTGGCTGCCCCTGAGAAGGGCCAGCTAAAAGGTTTGCAGTCTGCAATGAACTGAGTATTTTGCTGAAATGTCGGTTGGTTGTTTTTTTTTTGCCAATAATGAAAATCTCCCAATATTTCCTAATTTTGTTTCTCAAAATAAATAGAGAAATGAAATGAAAAATCTGTTGCCTCGAGGAGAAAAACTAATTCTATATGGCATGCTTTCTCTCTAGGTATTTGATTTTGTCAGACAGTGCTACCCAAATCTGTTCCTTCCTTGAAAGCATTTACTGATTTATTCTAATAATAGATCCACCTGGGGATTTTGCATAAAAATACAGCCACTTAGGTGTTCTTGCCATTGTTGCTGTCTGATCCTCAGGATGCTCACAGCATCAGCAGCTGGACAAAGTGCTTACTTTCCAGGTCCTTCCTCTGTTACTGTAGCACTAGACAAGTACTTCAGTTACTCCTGTCCCTAATCCTTTAAAGTATGTATGTTGCTTTGCTGTGCTGTTATGATACTATGTTCTGTAGTTTTACCTTTTTGCATATTTTTAAGATATTTTCCTCCTGTCTTTACTATGACTTGCTCTACCTGTTTCCTCTTAACTTTTTGGAGGATGGGAGTGTTCCATTAACATCAGTAGCTCCCTTTATTGAGCCTCTGCCTGCTGCTATCAGACACGATCTTCTGTTAATTTTGTGAGAATGCAAGAAAGACCAAGTATCAAGAGGGAATGTTTCATGGCAGTGTTTAGTTCTAGAAAATAAGTCTGGAATCCAAAGGACTAGTGGCTAACCAAGGAATATTCTTAAAATAGAGGAGGTAGAATAAGTAAGGAGGAGGAAAAGTGCAAATAGCCCTCTCTTTTTGTCTTTTTTTTTTCCTTAAAACTTGTTTTGCTTCTGACTCCTTTCTTCTTAGCAGAATATCCCAAAACATGCTGCAGATTAAAAATTCAAAGGAGTAGGAAGAATATTGTTAAGAAAGTTACATTCCAGAAGCAGCTGCTGACAATTTAATTTTAAAAATTGCATGATCTAGGTATTGGGGAAATAACAAATTCATGCCATGTGCAGCATCCTATTGGCTGTGTTTAGCAAGACACCTGGAAGGAAAAGCATTGTTAACACTCTTGTTTGTGTGCCTTAGGTTCTGGGATTTGGACCGGGATGAGAACTATGTGCTCTCCCCAGATGTGCAATTTGGCTTTGAGGCAGGAGAATGTATTAACTGTGTGTCTTACTGCAGTGCTAAAGGTGAGCAATAACGGGGCAGTCATGATCTCTTGGTCCTGAACCTTGTCAGACCTCAGCCTTCCTCACCCTAGAGTCATTGCAGGATGTTGGTCTTGTGCCAGAGGGTCTTGGTGGCACCATGTGATGGAGAAGGTTTTAGTTTGGATCAGAAATGTGCCTTTGAAGGTGTGGGGAGATCATTCAATGTTCACAGTGGAGTTGTCTCATGGCGCACAGGCTGGATTCCCTTTGGTACAAGCACTGCTGGAGTACTCCTAGTGTGAATGTGCATGAATGTCCGTGCTTTGGACATTCAGCAAAGGAGAGCTCACCAGCACATAATGTGTGGGTGCCAGATCCTTAAAATGCATCTTTTCTACAGAACTACTGCTGTGCATCACCTGGTTTGCCAGTGTGGGCACAGCTGGTACCTCCTGCAATGGTTTTCAGTGGTTGCTTGCTCATGGTGACTACAAAAGCAGCTGTTCAAAAATAAACATGAGCCTTATGAGGAGCTGCTGAGGTAACTTGGTTTGTTCAGCTGGAGAAGAGGAGACTGAGGTTAGACCTAACTGGGGTCTGCAGCTTCCTCATGAGGGGCAGTGGAGGGGCAGCTCCAATCTCTCCTCTCTGTGACAGGATTGAAGGGGATGGCTGGAGCTGTGTCAGGGAAGGGTTAAATTTGGTATTAGGAAAAGGTTCTTCCCCCAGAGGGTGGTGGGCACTGAACAGACTCCCCAGGGCAGTGGGCACAGCACCAAGGCTGCCAGAGCTCCAGGAGTGTTTGGGCAATGCTGTCAGGGACAGGGTGGGATTGTTGTGGTGTTTGTGCAGAGCCAAGACCTGAGCTCCATAATCCTTGTGAGTCCCTTCCAGCTCAGGATATTCCGTGGTTCTGTATTCTAAGAAATGGTTAAAATGAAGTCACTGATACATTTAAAAGATGAGTTCATCTGATGGCTTAGAAAGTGTGCCTTGCCACGTGGAACTTCTCCCACTGTTCCTCCAGAAAGGTTGCCCAGTCCAGCATTGGGATGCTGGTTTGCAGGGAGGCAAGAAGTGCTTGTGCTGTGAGGTGGATTCTCAGTAGCTGAGAACTGGAGTTGGCTGCTTGTTCTATCCCACCATGTGGGTTTGTTGTGCTGAATCTATGTTTGGGACTGGCAGGGCTCTTGGCAGCTGGGACGAGCAGAGGGCGAGTGGCCATGTGGAGGAGAGCGGCAGGACCCGAGCACGGCGCGCGGGCGGCCGAGGGAACGGAGAGGTGGAAGTTCCAGACATCCACAGAACTTGAAGGAAACGTCATCCAGATAAAGGTAAGACAGGAAGGAGCCTCCTTGAGTGTTGGTGGGACTTCCCAACCGTTGGGTGACTAGGGCATCTCTGTGAGACATGAGCACGGTCACTCTCGTACGGATCCGTGTCTCAGCAGGGGCTGCTCCTTCAGAGGTAGGAGGAAAACTCATGAGCATCAAGTAACTTCTAAAACTGAAATGGGCAGAAATACTCTCTGTTTGTAGGTTGTCACTCCATCGTGTGTCTCATTGACAAACCCTTTGGATTCAGCAACCTAAAGTCATCTTCTGGAAAAGAGAGATGTCAGGAATGTCAATTTTACATAAATTTATTAAAATAGCAAGCAGGAAAAGCTGACTAAGTGCATGCTTTTATTCATCAGTAATTTTCTTCTTTTTGTCAGTTTCTTTGTGTAAAGTTTGTTCTTTCTGGTAGTTGTAAAAAATAAAAAGATGTATTCACAACCAAATATTCTTTGGTGAGAATATGGGCCATCTAGAAGGGAATGCTGTTTTTACACACAAAATTATATTTTCAGCTGCTTTGTCATCAGAAAAACATTTCTTGTTTGCCACATCATTTTATAATGTGTGATAGTGTCAGATCAGGTGGGAATAATACATTTTCTCTTACAAATTTGCAAACCAAATGCTTTAAGACATCTCTACTGCTATTTACACTGTTTTTAATACTGAGGGCTATAACAATATACAGCATTATAATATATTTCAACCCATCATCTGTGATGGTGTCAGGGTGCAGCATTTTTTATTTATTTGGAATATTTTCATTTGTCACAGTGAGCTTGAACACTGTCATTCTATACCTTCCTGTATTTTGATATATGCAGAAATGTTGAGTGCAACAATCATAAATTTAAATTTAAAAAGTTTTATATTAGCTTTTTTCACCATCATTCTAATAAATGGCTAAGCTCATGCTCTAAATTCTCCAGCATTTTTGGTTGTTGGGCTTTTATACCTTATTATGAAGTTTTTTCCATTTTTTACTCTTTCTGTTGTACTTTATATCATTCTGTTGCTGGCTTCATATGTAAGAGTGTTCCCCATTATTTTTCATAAGGAAAGGAAATCAAATCAAACAAATATATCTGATGCCTTTCAAGAGAAAGTAATTTTATATATGTTAGTATTCTGTTTACACATCAGACTGGGAAGTCTTTAAAAAGCAATGGCACTTGCTTGCTCTGGGTGGTATAGATCAAGGGTCTGTAACAGTCCTTCTTAGAAAGCTGGACCAGAAGTGCAAAGTAGAGAATCCAAGTGTTTTATGAACATGCTTCAGTAACCAAAGGTGCAGGATATAGGAAGTAGCGTATGCCATGAGTATCTCCTCCATGTGATAAAGAACAAATAAACAAGGTCTACTTCCCAGAAAGAGACATGCAGCTCTCCCTGAAGAGACAGCAGGTTCACGACTGATGCCCTTCACTGCTGGAAAAGGACTGACTAAAACTTCCATCTATCCCTTCTTATATCTGAGCTGACGTAAAATAGGATGGAATCCTTCACTTGGATACAGCAAACCATGTGACCTGTCTCCTAGGAAGGCCCAAAGTCAAACCATCACACAGCTTCTAACAGAAACCATCCTGGTAGCCTCCCCTTCTACCACAATTCAGCCACAGAGACCTATGACACAAGCATCATGTTTTGAGTCTGCAGTAACCCCTAGTCATTGCCAATAGTTGCATTTAGATAGTAGGACTTTGTGTATGTATAAAAATGTTTACTTGCTATTTATCCCTGTCCTTCCCCGTGCTCTGTCTCGGGACATTGCTGGGACTGTTCAAGCCCACGGGTGAAGGGGTGTGTTTCTTCTCCCCCTGAGCACAGTGGGGCTCCCGGAAGCACCTGCTGGCCGTGAACAGCCTCAGCTCCGTGGTGATCCTCAGCGAGCAGGCAATGTCAGCACACTTCCAGCAGCAGGTGGCCGTGGTGCAGGTGGCCCCCAGGCTCTTCAGCATCACCACCTTCAGCACAGGAGCCACTCACAGCCTCCAAGTTGATACCAACGTCACCGGAGTCTTCGCCACCAAGGTTAGTTTGCGTTCGTTTGCTTAATCAGTTGCCTGGTGAGGTGAATGTAGGCAAAACTTTCTGAGTCTTTTAAGATAAACCTTCTGTGATATTCCCCTTGCTGTGTTGTGGAGGTGTTGTTGGGATGGTAACAGTGGTGCTGTGATGGAGGTGGTGTTTCAGATAGCACAGGGACTCTGGGGTCCTCCAGGTACTGACCACAGCCCACTGTACTTCTGGGTTACCAAAGGCTTCCAACCCAATATACAGAGGATCTTGTAAATGGTGGCTGTTGTGGGGGAGTTCCTGCCATGTTACTGTGTGCATTCCTGTGTGTTTCCAAAGGAACTGAATGTGTACATTCATTTGGTGTTTTGCCTGTTGTAGGATGCTGTAGTATTCTGGAATGGGAAGCAAGTGACTGTCTTTGAGTATGCAGGAGATACCTTCAGAAATGCAGGTAGGACTTAAAACACTGACCAGGACTGGAATGGTTCTTTTCCTTCAAAGTTGTATGTTCTCTTTATTCATGGTAGCTGATGGACTGCATTCATAGAATCACAGAACAGTTTCAGTTGGAAGGGACTTTAAAGCCCCTACCATGGGCAGGGACACCTTCCTATTGACAGGAAAAAAGTCAGGGCTTAAGAAAACAAACTTCTATCTGATGTAGCTAAATTACATTATACATGGCCTTGCACAATGTTTTTATAAGTGCATCGTTCCAACAGTTGATCAAGAACAGAATTTTTTCTTGGTTTTGTGCCTGTGGCTCCTGTTGCCTATTCAAATAGGACAAGTCAATGGCTGTTGAAGGCTTTTCCACTTTGCTTGGGAGAAAGTGTTATTAAGGTTACAAAGTGCTTACATAGGAACTGGGAAGGGGGATTTTAGTTCCAGCTTTCAGGAGAAGTTGTCCCGTAAATTTCTGTTTATAGAGCCAAGTAAAGTAAATTAGTTTTTTAAATGATTCATTCTCCCTAGATATTTCTACCTTGAGAAATAAGTGATGCAGAATTCCATCAATCCCATCCAAAATCCTGAGATTTGTCTTATAAGAACCATCAAGTGTTTTCTGCTAAGTGCCTTATTTTATCTATATTTACTCATTAGTCATAATTTTCCAAGCTTAATCATTATGTTATTGCCACAAAGGTCCCAACAATCTACACCACCCTGAAGTTCTTGCAGAGCTGTGGATTCTGTTGTCCCTCTTCAGCTGCAGTTTGATGAAGGAAGGAGTCAATTCTCTTACCAGAATCTCACAGTGCACTTGCCTTTTTCTTACCTTCACTTGCCATGGCAACTCTTTGCCCTTCCTCTCCCACCACGGAGAGTGCCCAAACATCTGTTTGCAGTGGGAGCCGCAGGTTCTCAGTGTAGTGGCAGGACGGAAGAAGGCTGCAGCACTGAGGGGTTTGGGAGTCCACAAAATAAAAAAGGGTTTGGTGCAAACTAGAAACAGTGGAAAATGAGTGCTTTACATGAATTTGTTTTCCTATTTATTGTAACAATGGCTTTATTTTTATTGTTCCAGGCTCTTTTCTGTGTGACTCTCCAGTTCTGTCTGTGCATGGGGAGAATCTGTACACAGTGGAGCCCTGTCGGGTCCAGGTCCGCACCCGGCAGGTAAGGGCTGATGAGACCCTGAGGGGACAGATAGGCCTTATTGTTTTCCAAGATTGGTGCTAGAGCTTAAAAGCTAAATTAATGATTTTTCTAGATCTTTTAACTCTGCCTTTGTCATAGAAAAAAATACATTGAGTATTTCAGCAGAAAGATCTTTGATATTTTGTGTTCTTTAAAAAGTGTGTCACTTTGAACACCGTTGCACTGTAACTAATAAGTACTTACAGACTTTAACAGGATCAAAATTGCTTGCAGGTTGAATATGTGTACATGTATTACTGACAGGAAGATGAACATACTAAATATTCTTAAAAGATAATGAAAAATACCCTCTGCACGTTTTGTGTGTTCTGCAAAATCTGTTGCTGAACCTTTGCAGCCTCTGTTAGTCCATGAGAACCAAAAAGAGAAATCTAATTATCAGAGTTTTATGATAACTTATTTTATTTAGGAAATAAACTCTGTATTTTAAAATGTATGTGATTTATCATAATATAATGTAATGTATTTATTTCTGCAGCCGTATATTTAAAGACCTTCAGGGACCTGTCCTTCTGTATCCCTCTAAGTTGAAGAAAGTTGTACTATTGAAGAGGAAATTATTGCTTTTAAATTTAGACTGTTTTTGAAGCTATAGACATACCTGAAGCACAGATTGCACGTGTAGGGATTGTGTGTGGAGTTTCTCCAGTTTGCTGGGAGTGATTTCTCTAACACAGAAGTTCAGCAGGTCATGACTTGGTGACAAAGTCAGTCTCTCCTGGTGATGCTGTGGCCACACCACCCCGGGGTTACCTGTTTCTTCCCAGGGCACAGTTAAGCAGCTGCTGGTGTTCTCTGAAGCAGAGGGCAATCCGTGTCTCCTGGATGTCTGTGGGAATTTCCTGGCTGTGGCAACGGATTTGGCTCACTTGAAAATCTTTGATCTCTCACGCAGGTATTAATCAGGCTTTGAAATAATCTGTTTGTAACTGGGTGTTTTATGGAGGACCTTTAATTGGTTTTGATCTGATGAAAAGCAACAACCTCTTGAATCTTGAGACAATACTTGCAGTCTGTGTGAACTGATGGCCTATTTCCAAAGCAAGGGAAGAGCCATGGAATAATTAGACAAGTCATGGAATGATGCTGATGGTGCTGGTTATTATTTTTAAAAGAGGATACCATGAGGCATATTTGGGTGAATTTAAAAGTGGCTGGAGAATTTATGGAAGAGCAAAACAAGGATGTCCCGTGTTTCTTCTGATAACTTAAACAAGAATTTAATCTCAGAGGAGTTGAGTTAAAGAAACTTCTTATCTCCTCATAAATCAGTAAACCTGTTTCAGTCAGTCCATAGAGAAAGTGAACCTACAACTGAACACTGTTCTTCCTCCTGTTTAGGTTAAGAAAGAAGGTTACCTAACTTTGTTCAAACTTTACTGACAAACATGGAAAACATACATACTGACATGACCCTCAGTTCAAAATTTAGCTGCTATATAACAAATGTAATTTTGAAAAGCTGAAAAACCTGAAGAGTGAATCATTCTGTTCTTCCTTATATGCTGTCACCAGAAGAGTGATAAAGTTAGTTACCCACTGGAAACTACCTGGGTTAGGATCACACAAGTTCCACCTGGACACAGTAGGAAGGTTATTGGATTTGGGCAGATTGTAACTAGCACAAATACTGGATTATGATGTTTGATAGTGGAGAAAAAATAGCTTCACTCCTCCATGCTGTGTGACATTTTTGTGTTTGGTACAGAAAATACCCCTTCTCAAATGATGACAGTATAGTAGTCTTTAATTTCAAAGCACCATAGGTGGCCTAGAATGAGTGAGAGGTCTAAACATGTAACCTAAGGATATTATTTTTACAGAATTGAAGTTGTTTTTTTTTCATGGGATTGCATTATAGGTCTAAATGGCTGCCACTTCTTTCTGTCATGTTCTTTTGTTTCATGGGATTTGTCCTTTGTTGCTGACTGATGTCTGGGTTTCTATCTATTCCAGCATTAACATTCTTTGGAGATAAGAAAATATATAAATACTTCCTGCCAATGACATTTCTTTACTCCTGCACCACACTGTGCTTTCCATAGCAGGACTTTGGTGTGCTGGGCTCTATTCAGCATTCACAGTACTGTTCAATTTACTTCTGCAGGAAAAGCAGGCCTCTGAATTCAGAAATCTGGTCAGATGTTCTTACTGTATAGCCCTGTTTTGGGAATCCTATGGAAGCATTGGAGTTCTTTCTTGTTGATTCATTGAGGAAGGAGTGTCCATTAACTTATTCCTGAAAGAAAGGCAGCGGCAACAGTCCTCTGGAGAGGAAGCTGGAGTCAGGGGCAGTGGAGTCATGTAGTGGAAATTGTTTTTAGAAGTCTGACCCATAATTTGCAAAATGTTTTGGCTGATGAGTATTGCCACCACATGACTGCTGTTTTTTCCACTCCTACAGAGAGGCAAAAGTGCACTGCAACAGCAAGGACTTCTCCAAGCTGCTCCCTGGCCGTGGGGGCATCGCCTCGGTCAGGTGCAATGCCAATGGCAGCCAAGTCAGCATCCTTGTCAGCAAGGTGAGGCACAGCTCTTCACCCACCCCTGGACCTGCCCTGCTCAGGCACTGCTGCAGGTCAGGCTTGCTGAGGGCACGAGAGTCACTTCTCAGAAACAAACCCACGTGGTCTGTGCAGTGCATTGAGGCACGTCGTGAAGTGTCGTGTCCCAGCACGTACCTGAACACTAAAGTTAAGGTCTGTTAAGATTTTGTGCCTGTGGTGAGAACAACCCAGAAAAGGAAGGAATATTTTAGTTAAGAAAGCTGCTTTGTAGCATTTCAAAGAAATCCAAAGCTGACTTGCTGGAATGGAAAAGCAGCCAGAAGTTTTCTGGTATTTCTCCCAGGCAGCAGCAATAGGACGAGGGGGCAGGGCTGGAGCTCTGCCAGGGGAAATTTAGGTTGGATATTAGGAAGAAATTCTTTACAGAGAGAGTGATCAGGCATTGGGATGGCCTGCCCAGAGAGGGGGTGGATTCACCATCCCTGGAGGTTTTGAAACTGAGATTGGACACGGCACTGAGTGCCATGATCTGGTACACAGACTGGAGTTGGACCAAGGGTTGGACTCGATGATCTCAGAGATCTTTTCCAACCCAATTGATTCTGTGGTTCTTCCTGAGAATGTCCTTGTGTGATTACCAGTGAAGAAAGCTGAGAGCATGAAGCAAATGAGGTGAACATACCTTTTAAAATTTGTGACTGAATGCTTCAGGAACCTTTTGTTTTCCCTTCGTGCAGGCAGATGGGAACATTGATTCCAAGATCTGTTTCTATGACGTCGAAATGGACAAAATTACGGTCTTTGATTTCAAGGCTGAACAGGGAGGTGGTGGAGAGAAGCTTTCTGCTGGACAAGGCATTGGCAAGTAAGGAGCTGTTATTTTGAGGAGCGTTAGTGGTGGATTTAAGATGGGAATCCACCCTGTGAAGATAAGCACACTTTGATACTGACACTCCTCTGTCTTCTGTAGGAGCTTGTATGAATTTAATGATTTTATTTCTAAAGAACTGATTAAAGCTGGTGCTCTGTGTGTCCATCAGCCTGCATCCCTGTCTGTTCCTATAAGGTGAGCCTGAGAGTGTCAGGTGAAGGTACCAGAAAGCAAACTCAAAATAAGCCGGAGGAGGTGGTTCTTCAGTGAACATGCAGCTGAGCTAAGGAGCTCCTTTCCAAAGGGAGGTAGAGAGGATGAAGGAAGGGCTTCTGCAGGTGTTGGGCAAATTCATAGAAGAGAAATGCAGGGAGAGTTTTAGCTATGTGGAAGCTACATCTGGCTCAGGAGGCTTCTGAGGGCCCAGTGGGGAGTGTAGGGGGATATGTGCAGAGGTATTACATGACTGGAATTAGGATCCAAATCTTGAAGAAAAAACATGGAAAGCTACTCTTCCTTGAAGAGTTTATGTGATAGGAACTGAAAAGAGGACATTCTGAAGGCCCTTGTTGGAAAAAATTATTTTTAAGTGCAATAAAGGATGTTTTTGTATGGGTAAAAGCTCACAAAATATCTGTTTTGGAACTGACACCTTTGTGTTCATGAGAACTGTTCTGTGGGAAATGCAATGCTAGAAATCCTAGCAGCACAGTGCAATGAAGTAGGAATTCTTGTGGAATGGAAGTGCAGTGGAATGTTAGGGCACAAATTCCCAATTCCCACCTGCTTTTACAATAATTTTTCTGACTGTGTTTCTCTTAAGAAAACCCAGGAATAGGTGGGTTGCTTTTTTAGCAACTCTCTGCTATGGGTATTAAAAGCAAAAAAAAAAAACCAAACCAAAAGAATTATTCTTGTTAGCACTTAAAACCAGTAGAAACTACCCAGCTCATCAAAATCTAAGGCCAGGGCAGATGTGGGGCCCTGTGTCCTGGTCAGTTGTGCCCCAGGGCAGTCAGGGGTGGGGAGGAGGTGCATTCCCAGTGCAGTGTGTTGTGCAGCCCAACAGAGGCCATCCTGAGCCAGCCCTGCTGATCTGCTGCTGTTGGAGTGCTCCGTGGGGTCAGTGTGAATAATCCATTTATCTGTGCTTCACTTTGGAGCTTCTTCAGATCAGAGGGAGCAAACTCACCAGGAGGTTATAATAATCTCTGCCTCTTCTGCCTCTCTTTCCCCCCTCCTGAAGGAAAATCTAAACACTCCCAGGTTTTTTACACAAACACGGGTCTTCAGTTTCTGAGTTATTTATTTTGAATTCTGTGACAAGGAAAGGACTTTGGGTATTTTTTCACCTCTTTGAATCTCTCTTTTAATTTACCTTCCAGCCCTACTTCAGTTCTCCCCACAAAGTCCACCCTTCAGTGGTGACAGCAAATGAGAAAATATTTTGATGATGTCTTTGGTTTCTCTTTTTAAAAATGTGGCACCTCTCAATAATCTCTATTTTTCAGAAGAATGCTAAGCCCTAATCTCATTCTGTATGTCTGGAGTCTTGATGTGGCTGGCAGTAATATTGAAATGCCCAAAGGAGGCAGTAGGGTCTTGTTATTTAAACTGCAGCCAGAGAGTGGCTCTCCTGAGGCTGCAAGGTTGTCCTTGTTCTTCATGTGCTGTTCCACAGTGCCTTGGAATTCTTCACACACAGCAGCCAGGTGGGGGTTGGTGTCTTCTCCAGATCTCAAGTTGTGCCAGGGAACGGTGAGATTGGATATTAGGGAAAATTTCTTCAGGGTGAGTTCTCAGGTGACTGCCCAGGGCAGTGGTGGAGCCACCAGCCCTGGAAGCATTCCAGAAATGTGTGGATGTGGCCCTTGGGGATGTGGTTTCGAGGTCAACAGGGTGGTGGTGCTGGGTTGGTGGTTGGACTCGGTAATTTTAGGGGGCTTTCCAGCTGCAGTGATTCCATGGTTCTGAGGCAGAGCTGAGGTAGCCCCTGTGTCACAGCACCTGCACCAGCAGCAGTCAGTGAGCTGGGGAGTCTGAAGGATGGTCAAGGGTCTCTGTAGGACCTGGAATCTTGGGGGAGGCAGCTTTGGGGTGCCTGTTTGTATTTGGGGCACTACCAGTGGAACTGCCTCCTGTCCTGTAGCCATGGGCAGTGAGCACAGACCAAATTAGGAGTGTCGTTGCCACGTGTGAGGTGTTGGGAGGTGGGAATGTGTATGGAATATGTATGTAGTGAATGCTGTAATACAGAGAACAGCATCACCTGAGAACGGTCCCTCGGCTTGGGCTTTGTTTACACCCCCACACTGAATGGGCTGCAGTTATTTTTGTCTCCCTTTCAACGTTTTTTCTTGTCTCTTGGTAGGTCTGTAGTGGAGTACCCAGAGTTGCACAATCACATCCCTGCTTGCCATTTCTGGGACCAGAGTGAACCAAGGCTTTTTGTATGTGAAGCAGTTCCTGCAACAGAACTCCAGTCTCCAGAGCAGGGGCAAAACCAGGCCGAGGGCACAGTATGGTCTCTTTTACTTGTTTTATCTTGCTTTACATGGGGTTCTCCAAGTACCAAATCCTTCCTTCTGGGTGTGGGAGTGGGTGGGACACACTGTCTGGTACAAAAATGAGTGGTGAAGCACCGTGTTTGGTGTCTGTGCTGCAGGCACTGTGTGGCAGCTCTCTGCTTTGGCCCCAGTTTGCACACAGTGAAGAGGAAGAAGAGGGCATTTCTTTATCTCTGCTGGAGTTTGGAGATGGCCACAGTGCAAACTTGTAGCAGGACCACAGTTGTTCAGGTGACATTATTGAGTGGGTTGATAATCTAGAAGTTTGTAACCTACAAAAATGCTGCTTTGACGTCTCGAGTCCACTCTTAGCAGTAAGAATGAATTTGATGGAATATCAGGGATCCCACTGCTAAGTGAAGAGAGGAATATCCTCTTCCCACCCAGTCCTTCCCACCTTCTGCTTTTCTGGACAGACATTGTACCTTTTTATGAGACTTCTCAGATTATATGTTATGGTCTTTTTGACATTAGAAAAAAGATTTCTTTTTTATTGATCAGAAATGACCTAATCAAAGATTTCTTTTATCATACCAAGAATTCTTCCCCCCTTCTTCTGCTGCTGTGCTTGTAGTGGTCCTTACCTCTTTGTACAGAACTGCCTGTCAGGCACAAACATTCCATGGATTTGGAATGTCCATGTTGATTTCAAGTTTTCTGATTCATGCAGTATTTTAATTAAATGTCTTAAAATTAGAGATAGAAATCTCTTTGTGCCTTTTGTTGGTTGAAATGACCTCAGAAAGATCATGAGAAGACGAGGAGAAATGGAATAGGAATGTCTCTAAAGGCCTGGCTAAGGTCTTCTAGCCAGAGAAGACTTTAACCTAGTATTTCTCATGTAAAAAACTTGAAAATATTTGGGTTCTACACAAAGTTGAAAACAGAAAATATGAAAAGAATGCAAGCTAATTTTTGTCCTTTATTCAACACAACTCTTTACTTTCTGCTTATGTTTTAAGAAATGAGAAGTCTGATTAAATTTTGTTGGAAATAAATGTGCTATTTTGACTTGAGTCAGGTCAATATTTCAGGAACTATTCCCTGGGGTCTCAAAGCAGTCAGTGATCTGCTGAACCTCTAACAAGGAATAATATCACATTTTTAAAAAGTGAAAAAGTTGGCTGTCCCATCCCTGGAAGTGCCCAAGGCCAGGTTGGATGGGGCTTGGAGCCACCTGGGCTGGTGGAAGGTGTCCCTGCCCACAGCAGGGGGTGACACTGGATGGGCTTTCCAAACCAAACCATTCCCTAATTCTGTGGTGCTGTTTCTTTGCCCTGAGCCAGGTCTGACAGGGAGGTTTGTGGAGCAGCAAACCTCTCCCTGTGGTGGGTGAAGGTGGCTGCTGGCAGGCACAGGTGGAGGTCCCAGTGCAGGGGGAGCCCCTGGCTGCTCCCGGGAGGGGGGAAGCCTCTGGCCCTGCCCTCCCCAGCAGCTGTGTGTGTGAAGGTATATGTCATATTATTTTCAAGGGAAGCTTCTGCCAAGTGAATATGGAAAATAAAAACAAAAAGAAAGGAGGATATTGCAGCATGAAAACAAAACAATGCTTTGTTTCCTTTTCCAGATGGATGTTTGGATTATATCATTCTTCAGCACTGAAGAGCATGGCCTTTTGCTGCAGGACAGCTTTCCATTGCCTTCATCCTATGAAATTCTGCTGGGCATAGAGGTGCCACATTATTACTTTGCAAAAAAGGTGAGGCAATCTTCAACAATTCCTTCACTTCCTGGGAGACTTTCCACTACATAGAGATCAAATTTAACCAAATTGACTCTGGGATAATTAGAGGAACTCCTATGGCAGTGGCTGCGTCACATGCAGAAATGACATAAAGATAATTCTAATGCAGGTGAACTTGGCAGGATGGTGAAATTAGTGATGTGTTGGCTTTTTATGGATATTGCAAACTAAGTGTGATGTACAAGTGTAGGAGAAACAGGATTTACCAGGGAATGCAACTGGAAAAAGGATGTGAAAATCTGCCTTACCTATTGACTGTGCCTATTGCAAGTGCAGGTTGTGTCTGTGTCAGCTCTGTGTAGGCTGTAAGAGAGAACATTTCCTGGCAGCTTTGGCAGAAGCAACCCATTTCCCTGTTGGAATGGAGCTTAATCCCTAGGAACACCTAACAGAGCAGGAGTAGTCATCCTGCACCATCACCACCTGCCTGTGAGCTGCAAATGCCAGGAGTGCAGGCTTTAACTCCTGAAGCTTGAATTTCAATCCAAAATTGTTTGCATCTCAGGTAAGTAATACCCTGCATAATTCCATGCACATTAGGAGAGCTGTCCCTGTTACCTGCTGATTGGTTTCTGGTGAAACTCTGACCTGAGTTTCCTGATGCCTCTTAAGAAGATGATTTGCTCTCTTCCTGTCTTGTAGGGCAGTGTAACAGAGGCTGTTTATTCTAAGGCATTCAGTTTTGTAAAATCTGCAGGAGGTTCATATTAATGTGACTTCTAATGCTCTAAATCTTCTGAATAAGGCCAGTTGGATCATGCAAACCTAATTTCATCTAGCTTAAGAGCAGTGTTAAATAGGGAGAATGTAGCTGGGTGTTTTTCCAATTAACACGTTCAGCTTCAAAGCAGCAGTTGGTTCCCTTCCTGTGCAGACCAACCTTGTAGAGTTGTACTCCATTTGACTGTCCTTTTCCCCTTCATTTGAAAGATCAAATGTGACATGCTGTGTTTTCCAAGCTTTCTTTTAGCACTTCCCCAACGTGTCTCATGCTATTTTACTTTGATATTGTGTCTTTTTTTTTTTTTTTTAAACTCTGTATGGATTATTGCTGCCCTTAGTTGTGTTTTCGGAGGGGATGTGTCTATAAACCTGTAAGTATCTGCATTCTTTTGCTCCTCTTCCTTCATCCTCTCCTCCTCTCTCTCCTGTTTCCATTTTTTCCTTGGTAGCTTCTTGTCCCTCTGTGACTACATCACTTGTTACACAGAAAGTCATTTGGGAAGCCTGGTTTAGTACATGAGCAGAATCTACTTTAAATACAGCAAATTGAGTTGATGCAACAAAACTCTTTTGACCAAGTGTAATTCCAGGGTTTCTCCTTATTCGCTGTAAAGTCTTTACTCTCCTGGTTCCAGAAATTCCCCAAGTTCTCGTCAGACACATTTGCACTTTTGATTTCTATCTTTTACTGTATCTAAGTCTTCCATTGTATAATAATATAATGCTATTTTTATTGGCCTCTGTAAACCTTAATATTTAGTTATCTCACCCTGCTCTGCTGTTGAGGTAGAGTGTATCTGGAATTTGGTGTCCTTCATGATTCAGATGATCTTCCACTGTGCTTGTGAAAGTTTCCTTGTTACACTCCAGGCAAATCCTTTGACATTGAGGATTGAAACTTTATTCTTTTTCTGAATGATGATTGAATTGTTTTCAACTGCCTTTTAGTGACTGGTGAAAGTGTCCCTGAAGCTCCAGAACTGCTGAGCTTCAGTATTCATAAACTTCACAATGAAGGCAAGGATAAAAGAACTGGGTCTGCATAGTTAATGTTCAGAACAGCAGACTAATGTTTGAGAACAGACTGAACTTGGGGAAATGCTTATCTGAAATCTTCAAAACTCTGAGAATTTAGTAGTTGCTATTATAGTAGTAGTAATAATAATAATAACAATTGTAAGAATAGGGAGTTGCCTCTCTGAGGTGTTGCACCAGTCTCTAGTGGTGTCTCATGTGCTGTGATTGTTCATTGCCATGTTCTAATCTCTTCTATGACATCCTCTATTTTGGAGTATTTTCTAGGAACTTCTTAAACCTCTCAACTCTCACCACTATTGATTGTGGTCCTGCAGAAATAAAAAACTTGGACTGTAGTGGGAATAATGTAACTAATTACGTGTACAAAGGAGGAAGTTTCCACCTGCTTGATACCTGAATGACAACCTTCTGCTTTTAGGTGGGAGAGGTTGAGAAGGAAGCACCAGAGTCTGGCTCAGCAGTGCTCTCCCAGATGGTTGCAAGGAGACCCCTGAGAGATTTCAGTGGACTGGGAGACTGTGACAAGAGCACCCAGGATGCCATGCTGAACTTCAGCTTCTATTTGACTGCTGGAGACATGGATGAGGCCTTCAAGTCCATCAAGCTGATAAAAAGGTATCAGAACTATCTGCATGTGTTTCTTTATGGGTGCAGTTTATTTTTGTTAAAAGTTTGTATGAAGTGTTGATCCTTCTAAATTCTCCTTTTCCCTCTCTAATTTCACTCTCCCTTTTATTTTTAACAAGATGAAACATATTTATCCTGCAGACATTTTAATGCATTCTCTGCCTTTTCTTTGTCTACAAGACATTGCAAGCTCTGTGATTCTTTTTTACTAAACAGGAAAGAATAACTGATAACCAGCAACCTTAGCCTGCTTGTGAATGGCAAAAATCTTACATCATCACTAGAGGAAAATGGAACATTCACAACTTTATTTATACATCTAAAATAATCACAGTAATACTGAGTATTACAGATTTACCGACCACATAGCTGATTTTTAAATTTAAATGTACATTATTATAATATGGATATTGCAATATTAGAAGAAATAATATAATGTCTCTTAAATACTCCACAATAGTTTATTTTAAAAAATCCTGCATTTAGTCATAGCATATTATTTCTGGAATTATTTTTTTTTCCCCCAGAAAGTAACTCAGGCAAATGAATACTAATCTTAGTTGGTTTTTACAAACCTACTGCTAGAAGAAACTCTTTGTCAGCTTTTTGGTGACTCCCCTGAGAGTCTAGAGCAGTGCAGCTGTTCTAGAGACCAGTCTCTGCAGGGATTTACTCACTTGGAAAGTGGTGCAGAGCAGCAGTCGGGGATGAGTTTCTTATCACATCCAAACTGAGTGCAGAACAGAACTCAAGAGCCAGCTTGATGATCACAGGTTTTCAAAGTGTGGAAACAGTGATGAAGAAGCAAAGCAGTGTACTCAACTGGGAGCAACACAGCAGTCCTAAGGGATTTGTAACATTCACAGGTCCCTCAAACCTGTCACTAACTGTGCTCAGAGCAGTATCCTGAGAGCTTTGAAACCCCTGTCATTGCCTTACGTTCCTGTTGCCCAAGTATTCCTGCATAATCCTGCATATTCTGATGTGTTGTTTTTCTTCCTGAAAATTCCATGCACATGACTTCTGTGAACCTGTGTGCTTCTCAGGGTGAGGCTTAGAAACATTAGACCTAATTCCAAAGGTATTAATTTTTCACTTCGTTACCATTATTAAGTTACCAGGCAGGTAGTTTTTAAATCTCATGCTGAAGTCTTGTATGTGTGTCTTATTTTCCAGTTTGAATGCCTGAGTGGCAGCTCTGTTCTCAGGATTCCCTGTGTTATGTACCTCCAAACATCACTGGGCAGAACTGGTGTTCTGCCATAGCACTCTAATGCCCCAGCAAATGTTAAACCTGGCTGAGAAGAAACCACTTCTGACTGAAATAATAGTTCCTAACACTGTAATTAGTCATATCTATGATGATTAGGGAGCCCAGGTAACCTCCTGTAGATCTTTGCCCTCAGTGTAACACTGAGGCAGATTTTGCAGCAGCACATGTGGCCTGTTCTAGCTGTGTATGTGCCCTTCTCATTTTTAATCTCTGTTTGCACATAGGACAGACACAGACCTTTGTCTCAGGGTACAGGTGTCTGAAAAAATGCAACTTAATTCTTCTGCATTCCCTTTTTTTACATTGGAATAGTTAGGGTTGCTTTTACTTCTTCCTCTCAGGGCTGTGGTGGGACTGGGTACAGGTGTTACAGCTGATGGGAATCCATTCCTTGTAGAGAGGTGGATGGAAGGACTGGAGAGTCATGAAATCTAAACAGCTGTTAAGCCCATGACTTATTCTATAATGAGTTTTCTTCTTTCTCAGATTGCCTGTTAACTCCACAGCTGTTATTACTGGTCTCCAATAGCTTTTCACTTGATCATTGGGGAGCAGGAGAACTTGATGCAGACAGAGAAAACGTGCTTGTCTTCCCCTTCCCTGTGTTCTCATCGCACACTCTCGGTGTCTTCTCCAGCTGGCCCTGCTGCCATGCAGCTGTGATGCTCTGCCAGGATTCTGACAATCCAACATTCTGTGCTGTACAGCAGAGGGAGAGGGCAATAGAATATAATATATATAACATTATGTGTTTTATACATATATATATATATATAGATGGAGCCCATCCAAGTAATAATCGAGGGCCTGTGGCCACAAGAGCGAGTGTTGTGTGATGTCTTTCACCCCTTAGTTTTAAATGACAGCCTCTGTCTATAGCAAACAGGTCCCATGCAGGTGTGCTGGGGGCTCCTGCCCGGCCCCAGCGCTACCCTCAGCATGGGGACTCCACGTAGTCGTTGTCCAGCCCGCGGCGGAAGCGGGCGCTGAGCGTGCGGCTGATGAGGATGACGCGCGGGGCCATGCAGTCCTCGCGCCGGTGCAGGATGTGCCAGATGAGGATGGCGGCCGCCAACGTGGCCAGCAGGCAGGCCCCGATGTTCAGGTAGCAGGACCACGACAGGGTGGTGTAGGGGCCGATTCGGTAGAACGTCACCAGGCCAATCACCAGAACGAAACCTGCAAGACAAGGGCAGAGTTAGCTGTCTAAGTTTTGAGGAGCTTAGGAAATTTGTTGGACTAGAAACTAGAGAAGGAGACAAGCCTCCTTTAATTTCAAAACAAATTTTAATTAAGGTATGACAGATGAAAGGATAACAGTTCTTAACTATCATCATAATCATGGCTAGACTTTGCGAACGAAGATTTGGGAGGGTTTTACCCACGCTTGCTGAAAGCTCTGATGGCTGATAAGGCCAATGCAAGATAGGCAAGTCCAGTTGCAAAAGACACAGCAGAAAGTTTCCATAGGTGGGACTGTCAAGGCACGGTTCTTTCTGCATTGTCTTTTCTTCTCCAGGCTGATTCTGCGTGTGGTTTCAAAGGAGACAGCAGCGTTATACATTGTGTGTCTCCACGTCTCCCGATTGGAGGCCAGAGTGGACCACTGAAGGTGGTCAATATGGCCAAGGCTGAGGTGTTGTTTCAGGCAGTCNCTGGCCAGTGTTGAGCTGCCCCTGGGGATGGGTGGAAAAAGCTTTGCTGTGTCCCTCTGAGGCTGTGGAATCCCTCTGTGGAGTCGGTGGGAAGAAGCCACGCAGGGAGGGAAAGGGCTGGGATCCTTTTCCGTGGTCTGTAGCTGGAGGATGAATGCCACTCTGAGCTGGAGCCGCCGATGCTGTGGGGGCTCCTCACGCCCGGGCCGGCAGCTGCTGGCCCCCTCAGGAAAAGCCCTACGCAAAAGGCCCCGGCTAGCGATGTCACTGGGAACTCCCCAAATTCACGGATTGGAAAAACGTCATGAAAAAGGAAGGAGACCAAAACCCGTAGGGCAAAGGTTTCCCTGAGAGCTGTCTCTCTCCCCCTCTCCCTGCCGCAGTCCTCCTCCTCCAGCAAACGGAAAAAGAAACCAAAAAATATGCCCTTCTCCCACCACACCCAGTGAATTGACCATTGCTAAGTAACTCCTTTTCAGCTCTAATCTACTCTTTGATATCTGCAGTGGGAGAAGATCAGGGCCATTAGCCCTTCGTTCTGTTGGTAGGGGAAAGGAAATTCTGCCCACTCCTAAGAAAACTATAACATTAGCCCAGCAAGGTCGTCCCTTGGGTGTCTGCAGGGATAAGGGGCCCCAGGCATCTCGGCATTGACACACTCAGCATCTGGAAGGCCTTTCCATCCCTGGTGTCGTGTGCTGGGTGTGTTCTTGAACTCCTATTTGGGCAAGATGGTACAGGCAAAGACTGTCTGAAACAGAGGCTCAGCGTCAGCTTTAAATCTGTTCTCTCTGGTTTAAATTTCTTACTCCCACTGAGCTGTATTTCGTGTTGGGGAAGTAATGTCGAGCCTCAGAAGCTACTGAAGGAAAAGCTTCTTTTGCCCTCCTAACCTTAAGTACTGTACTAAGTTCCTTAAAAGGCAGGTAATATTAGAGTAATAACACTGCACTTATTTTCACCCAGGTGTCACAATGTGATTTGCAAAAAAATGAGAAAAAAAATTCCATTCTTTTTGGTAGTTACATTGCTGGTGAACAGTGGTGTTATTTCAGAAGTGAGATGACTGTTCTAGTCATGCAGGAGGTCCACATTAGAACAAGGGGCAGGATCTGTATTCCTTGACTCCTACTTTCTCACATCAGCCCTCTGTTTATTGGATTATCATAGAATCACGGAATGGTTTGGGTGGGAAGGAACATTAAAGCTCATCCACGTTCCACCAGCCCAGGTTGCTCCAAGTCCCATCCAACCTTGCCTTGGACACTTCCAGGGATGGGGCAGCCACAGCTTCTCTGGCAGCCTGTGCCGGGACCTGCCCACCCTCACAGCCAAGAATTTCTTTCCAATATCCCATCTAACCCTTCCCTCTGGCAGTGGGAAGCCATTCCCCCTTGTCCTGTCCCTCCATCCCTTGTCCCAAGTCCCTCTCCAGCTCTGCTGGGGCCTCTTTAGGCTCTGGAAGGGGCTCTCAGATCTCCCTGGAGCCTTCTCTTCTCCAAGTGAACACCCCCAGCTCTCCCAGGCTGTCTCCAGAGCAGAGGGGCTCCAGCCTAGTCTTTTTTCCTGTCCCTGTTGTCAAACAAAATTATTTTCCAGCTTTTTAAAATAAGTAATTTATGGATGTGATTAGATTGAAACAAACATACAAAGCGACAGATATGCCTCACTAACCAAAAAAAGGTTTCTTCTGTGTTCTCCCACACACTTCCTTAAACACCCCCATAACACAAGAATGTCATTGCCAAAAGGACCCCCCGCGAAGGAAGACAGGAATAGAAAGAGGCCCATAAACTGCCAGAAAATATCTGGACACCATCTTCCCAAGTTCATGGGCAAGGAGAAGTCAAGAGCAAGTGAGTCCCAGTGGCTGCGTTGTCTTCTCAGTCAGCCATGCTGGCTGTGCCTCACACACTGTCCCCATGGATGCATGACAGTGGTGTGACCCCTGGCACTGGTCCTTGATTGTCCATGAAAGATGTGTGCATTGTATCAAGTTTCTAAAAAGAGTACTAGCAATACAGTGAAGATGGAAAAGAGTCAAGTTGTACAAATTAAAAAACAGAGGAGGGAAATGAAATACAGGGAGGAGGAAAAATCAATCATTACTTAAAGGTGTGACACTTGTGCTTGTCTGGGAGTCAGTTAGGTGAAAGCTGAATCCCACCTCTCATAATACAAACGGGGTGGTCCTTCAGCAGATGTCTGGCCTCTTTGGCTCTCCTGTGTCTACCTAGAAGGTGGTTTGTAACTCAGTTGCCTGCTGGACCTTCTCCTCCCGACAGGAGAGCTGCCCTGCAGCTTTGGAGTGCAGCACCTCTGCCTGAGGACAGGTGAGGAGGACATAGGTCCTTACAGGAGTGGCTCTTCCCTGCCCTTTCCTCACTCTGCTGTGAAAAAAGCCTGATGTCCCCTGGATGGATTTTAGGCTGTTGACTCAGTTGTAAGAACACAGTAACTTCTTGATGGATTTTGTCACTAAGTCTCCTGGTTATTAAATAGTTCAGCTTAGTGAGCAAGTTTTATGTGGGAAAAGTGGGGCCAGTGGGGCACAGTGAGCTGCTGATCTGCACAGTGATGGTGTGCTGGTGCTCCCAAAAAGAGCCTGCAGGCTCAGGAGGGCATTGCCCTCTTAGCAAGGGGCAGGTGGGATCCCAGCACAGAGGTGCTCATCCAGCACTGCTTCCAAGTAGACAGGTTTGAAAGTTCCTTCTTGGCTCCTGTTCAAAAAACTCCTGAGTTAGAGCAGAAGGCAGAAAGATGGTGAAGTTGTGCTTTTGCTAAATTAAGCTTGAATCTTGACTTCTTTCAGTAATCACTGTTGGATGACACACTGATATCACATGAGTCATGCTTTTTAAAATGCTAGTCCTCTGAAGCCAGGCAGATGTCACCTCTATCCTTGGATGGGCTCTTGAAGGCAGATCATCTGTCCTTTGAAGGAGTTCATTTTTCTGTATATTCACATGCTTAGCTCATCACTGTGTGGGAGGGAGAGTGTTCTCCTTGTGCATTCCACATTGTCACTGAAGTTTGCCAGTGTGTTTTCAGTACTGCTTTTATCCTCAAAGCCACAGTTAACTGTGCTCTTCCTTTTCTGTGAGGTTTCCTTGGACTGCTTTTGAGTTCCCATGCCTTGTTGTTTGATGTTATGATGGTGTTATGTCTTGTATGGCTTTAATCTATTCCTTGGTTGTTAGCAGTAATAACATCCAAGAAGATTTTAGCACAGCTGGGAAAGAAAACAGTTTCCCCTCATTTCCAGTGTTATTCTCTGAGTTCAGTTTGTCCTGAGGCACATGGTAGAGAAGAGAGGGGGGGATCAGATCCTGTATTGTGAGCTCAGTCAGGTTTTTTCATCTCTCCTCTGAGATGACCCAGTTCCCCCACTGTGGAACCAGGATGATGAAACTTCCCGTGTTTATTTTCTGTTTCAGAGCACTGGGAGCAGAGCATTCTAGTTGTGAGGTGCTTATAAAGAATTTGGATGTCTGCATCTTCATTTATGTCTTATAATGATGATACACACTGATAGTACTTTGCTCTGCAAGAGATTGCAATCTGGTGTTCGAAGGATGATAGACAGGAATTTTCTTATGAAGGGAGGAAATTGAGAGAAAGGCAGATGTTTGCACCTTCTGCAGTTGAGTTGTTGACCTCTTTCATTTTCTTATGGTTTAAAATTGGCAGGAAGGAGAGTATTGATACAAATCAAGAGACCCATAATCTTACTGGGGAGTCTGGCACATGAGAAAACATAATCAGTTTTCCTTTCCAATTTTCCTTTCAGATCTTATTTCCAATTCCCACACACTTTCACAGGGAATCTGTAAATTTTTAAAAAAAGATGTGAGAGAAATCATAAAACCTTAAGCAGGAAGGGAAGAACTTTGAGCAGAAGCTCTGTGTACCAGTGACCACCCACAGGGACCTCTAAGGCACAGTTATAAATATTAACAACAGTCCACTTCACACTATCTTTCAGTATTTGTTTGGAGACTCTCTTGGCAGAGGGACTTGGGTTCAGAAACACCAGTTACACAGAGTAACCCTCTGCAGCTTAGTTTCCACTGTAGACTATTTTGAGTATTTAAACATTTTTCAAATACCCAGCTTTTAATGAAATTACTTAACTTTTCCTTTCCTTGCTTCTGTATCACTTATGCCCAATTACTGTCCTAAATGGCTACACATCTCCATGTTCTATTCACTGGAGCAATTCCCACCAGGAAAAAAGCACTAAGGCTTCCTTCAGGTCCCAAAATAAAACTCTTTATGCTGGCAGGACTGCTTCCCTTCGCAGGCCCTTTGCCTGACCCCTGCCCAGAGGGGCAGCCAGTCATGCAGGAGGCTTTCTGTGCCCTCCCAGCTGTGTGCCAGGGGCTGGGCAGGGTGGGGGGCTGGCAGGTCACAGGGGCCCATTGGCATAGCTCTTGAGAGGAGCTGGAGGCTCTCTTTGGAATCCTCTGCTGCAGGGTAGGCAGGAGCTGACATTGAAGGAGAGAGAAACATAGGACAGAGCTGGGAGAGGTGGAAACCTGCCACTGTAGGGTTTGTTCAATTAGTTTTACAGTTCTGCAAGTGTCAGTGAGCTCTGGAATAGAAACATCACTGAGAATGTTGTTTTCCAGCATTCTTATTTCATATTAGTGTGCCCTGATATTGGCATTATAAATGCTGGAACTCCAGAGCAAAGGGAAAAGAAATCATCATGATCCAAAATGACTGAGTTGGCGTATGATAGTGAGATTTAAATTTTGATGAATTCAGCTTTTGTAAAGATGATGATGTGTGAAAACCCCGAAGTTTGCTTGGATAGATTTTGTCTGTAATAGCTTAATCAAAATCAGACTTTTTGAAGCATAGTATTCCAATGTGCTGCCTAGTTTTTCCTTGCCCTTAGAGGGGTCTTGTTGTACACCAGCCAAGAACTGGGCTGGAACATTTAGTCTGTTAACTAAATGACTGGGCAAACACGTGTGGTTCACTTATCTGGACCATTTAACAGTTAGAAGTACCCCTATCGAAATTAACTTTGTTTTCAGAATAGTTTCCAGGGCTAGAACAGATTGTGGTTAGTTTTCCCTTTTTAGCCAGATATTTATAACAATGTCTGAATTCAGTTTCAGTATTCCAGTAAGATACCTGGAGGAAGGCAGTCTGCTTCCCAGGCTATTTCCCATAGGCAACTCTATGAAAAATAATCAGAAAATTGCTCTCTGCCATCAGGCTTCCTGAGCTCCTAACATACAACACAGGTTGAGGAGGGCTGCAGGAGGGACTATTTCTTTAGATTTATTTACAAAACTATTGGATATTTTCATCTGGTTCATCTTTTTTCTGTTTTGTAGGATGACAAGGCTTGGAGATGCATGGCTGCATTTCCCCGAGTTAATTTCATTAGGTACATCCATCAAATTCAGGGCATTTCATTGTGCATTGTCTCAAGTGTGCACAGAGGCCACATCTTCACGAAAAACCCTGATGAGATTACTTGAAGTGCTTCACTTTCCCATAGAGCTGCTGTTTATCTCTGGTTGTTTCCCATCCATAGCAAAACAAGCTGGGATGGGGGGGCTTTTCCGCTGGGGAAGGAAACAGATAACGAAGCCACTGGGAAGACTTCTGGTTGGGACTGGTGACTGGCAGTGGGGGTGGGCTGGGGGCATGTTCCCTTTGGAGCCTACATTTCAGATCTGTATGCTGGATTTCCTGTTTGACTGCAGCTGGCTGCAAACCAACTGTGGAATTTCAGCCTTCTAAAAGGCCTCTCACAGTCACTTTTTTACTTTTGTTGGTTTTTTTTTACCAAGACTCCCTGATTTTCATTCTTCCTCTTTATTAGAGCGCTGATAGTGCAGCTGAAGAAATCCACATTGTGTTTTTTCTGGGTCGCCAGAAAGTCTATATTGGGATTTGTAATCCTCCTCTTTACAGTTTGTCCTATAGATGGATTTTTGCTGCCAGGAAAAGGACGAAGAAGGAAAATAGAGCAGCCAGACTGTTGAGAATTCACCACCCACGCTGGTGCAGCAGAACTGCAAACAGGGAAGGGAAATGTTTCACTCCTTTTCTCTGTAACCCATCAAGTTTCACAGGAATAATTTAGCTGTGATGAGTCACATGCCTGAATGAGCTGCTTGTAGGAGCTCAACTGTAGTTCTCAATGTGAGATAGATTCCCAAAGGGAGTCCTATAGGATTTATGCAGATGATTATTTAATAGACACGTTTTCCTGTTTGAGCTTGGCACTTAAAGGAGTTGTGCAAGGCAAAATGTGGGTGCTCTGTAACAGTTATGTGCTCTTCATTGCAGCACCAGGCTGGATAATGCTTTGGTTTCTAATGCCACAGGGGTTCAAGTGACCTTTGAAGTTTCGGGTTTTTTTCATTTTCTTTCCCTCTTCTCTTTTCCTTCCAAGGATTTGTTTAGAATTTAGAGAGTAGCACAGCTTCTCAGGAGCAATAAGACTTTCTTGTCCTTCACCTTTCCGAATTACAAGGGCTTTCCACTTGTGTTCTTCGTCAGTCCCTGTCTTAAACCTGATGGGAGATTTAGTCAGTGTAAGGCAGTGAATCCTCCTTTCTGTCAGAAATCTTCAAAGGGAGGTGCAGGGGACTGTTTAACCTCTCTGGGTCTATTGACAGTAACACTTTTGGGGGTGTCCTTAGAAATTATGCCAGTCTTTGAACAGAAGGTTGAAAAGCATTCCCAATGCATTAGGCAAAATTCCTCTTGGGCAGCTGTTTAAATAAGGATATATGTGCAGCCTCTCACCCTGGAAATGGACTCCCAGCATTGCTTGACACCTCAAAGGCAGCTGCAGCCAATTAAAGCTCTGCTTTGATAACTTGGTATCAGACACAGCTATGAGATCCTGTCTAAGTTCAGAATCACTGAATGGTTTGAGTTGGAAGAGACCTCAAAGCTCATCTCATTCCAACCCCCAGCCATGGGCAGGGACACCTTCCACCAGCCCAGGTTGCTCCAAGCCCCGTCCAACCTGGCCTGGGACACTCCCAGGGATGGGGCAGCCACAGCTTCTCTGGGCAACGTGTGCCAGGGCCTGCCCCCCCTCCCAGCCAAGAATTTCTTCACAATACCCATCTATCCCTGCCCTCTTTGGCCATTCCCCTTTGTCCTGTCTCTCCATCCCTTATCTCAAGTCCCTCTCCAGCATTCCTGGAGCCCCTTTAGGCGCTGGAAGGGGCTCTCAGGTCTCCCTGCAGCCTTCTCCAGGTGAACCCCCCCAGCTCTCCCAGCCTGTCTCCAGAGCAGAGGGGCTCCAGCCCTTGGAGCATCTCTGTGGCCTCCTCTGGACCTGCTCCAGCAGCTCCATGTCTGCCTTAAGCTGAGGATCCCAGACCTGGCTGCAGTACTGCAGGTGGGGTCACCTGAGGAGAAATACCCTGTGCAGAGAGAAGCAGTCATAGACAGATGATCCTCCTGGACATTTCAGTGTCATCTTCTGCTTTCATTGTTCAAGTGCTCTGTTCATCTCCTGGTAGCTTAGAGGGTCAGAGCTGTGTGACTGGATGGAGTGAGGCAACTCAATTTGAAATGCTTTTACAAGACACCTCCATGTATCTTCATAAGCAATAAAGAGAATGAGTTGAAGAACTTTCCATTTCACACACTTACTAGTGCATTATTTCTAATGCTGTGCCTGTCATAAGGTGTTCCTCATCCTTGCATATCCAAATGATGTTTATCTGGTAATAATTTGTTACCATATTTCTAAGAATAAGTGCTCTTGACATTGAGAAGCTGCAACAAGAAGCTTCTCAAGGAATTCAAACAAGAACAAGAGCTGCCTGGTGCTCTCATCTGCTCAGCCATGAGGAATGCAGGAAGATCTTCTCCTGCTTCAGCTCTACCAGATGAGGAGCTCACCACACTTCTTGTGAGCTACTGCCCTTCCCAGTTTGCTGGTTCAGCTGCTCCCAGGAACTGCTTCAGACAAAATAAGTGGGATAGGCTTCCAGATTTTAAGGTCTTGGCGAATGTAGTTCATTTTGCAAATGTGTGAAAATAATATCACTTTACTGTGACATCTGCAGTTCACATAAAGAACAGACCAGTTTGGCACTGAGGTGAAATAAAAATGAGAAATAATGAAAACATTTAGCACTAGTCAAAGCAGTCAAGCTCTCTCTTTTTGTTATGATTTTTTAGGTTATTTACAACATCTCATTTATTTGCTTCCTTTTCAGGAAGTAGTAGGTTTACAGCTCCATAGATTTCATCTTAGAACAGTCTGGCTTGAGGGTGTTGTGAAGGAAAAAGGTGGAAGGAAGTAATACAGAACTTGGGATCACATTCTATCAGGAATATCTTCAGCCTTTTCTCTGACAGCTGCTGTGCTGCTCTGATCTGCACTCAGGTTTTCTGGCGATCAGTCAGTCAATCTAAAGTGGTTGGACCCAGAAACAGGAGAGAAGGTAAAGGGTCCAACAGTTGTTTCATTTAGTTTTAACAGCCCAGAAATTAGAGTATGCTTGAGCTCAGCTTTCCTGTGATGCATTAGGGGTCTGGAGGGAAACACTGTCAGCACAAAAGCAGAGTGGGCAAAGCTGGAATGCAGGGTTGAAATTCAAGAGAGGGGAAATTGTAATTTATTTGGCTGTAAATGACAGGTTGAGTAGGAACACCAAACTTTAAAATCTTCAGGATATTACCTATTAAAGTAATTTAATGCTGAAAGCAGGCTGGAAAGAATGTTAATCATCATGGTTCAGGTTTATTGCAGTCTTAGATGCTCTGAAACCAGGATGAGACCTAATGTAAGGGATATTGTATCCCAGATTTTCCCTATTATGTTTCTAATGTTTCACTCTAATGTCTGTGATAATCATCATTGTACAAGATTAAGACTTGGTTGGAGCCCCTCAAGGCCTGATCCCATCTGGCAGTTTAGTGCTTGTAGTAGTTCAATAATGCTCTTTCTTCCCTGTGCAGTCAGTATGGATTTCCCTTTCCAACAGCTCTTCTGTCAACTGTTACTCGTCCTATACTGGGCACATGGAGTTTGCAACACCTCCTTTTTGAAAAACAGAAACCCTAAAACCCTCTAGAGGGGAATTTCTGAGTGTTGACACAAAATTCCACGTACAACTCTGGTTCCATTTTCACCAGGAGCCTTTTCCAAAGCAAACAGCTCTCTTTCCTGTTCTCGGGGAGGTGTGAGGCTGTGGAGCTTTGGAGCTGTGTGAATCCCACTGCTGTCCCAGGAGCAATGCTGTTTCCTCTCTTCTTTCCTTCCTCTTTGCTTCCTGGGGCTTTATTTTCTGTCAGAGGTCCATCCTTTTTGAATGGCTGTCAAATGCTTGTGCAGGTGGCAGGAGTGAGGAAGTGGCTGAGCTTGGAGCCACCACAAGCTCCAGAGGATCAGGGATGGTTGATTGAAGCTTGGGATAGACTTTGTAGATAATACTTTGCACTTAGTTTTCTAACCCAACAAGGAATTTTGTTCAGACCATGGGACACTGTAATTAAACCTACACAGAGTTTCAGTTGATTAAAAATAAGATTATTGTAGGTTGAGCCTTGCCCCATGATATGAGATCTCATTCTACCAGTGACGACTGTGGTTCTCTTCGGCACTTGTTGGCATATTCCAGGATGAAAGGTAGAGATCAAGCTGAAGTTGGATTTGGAGGGAACATGATTCAAGATAATTTCTGAAACTACTGACAGGATGAGGAATTGCAAAACAATTCTCCAGATCATTTGGATTTTGAAAAGGAAGAAATAGGAGGTTGGTGTTGGTGTTCTTTCACTGGAAAGTGTAATAAACAGAAATTAACCAACCAGTACCTCAGAAATATTTAATAAGATCTAATTATATTCATTCTCAAATATTACCTGCTCTTCTCACACAAATGATCTGTCTGACCTAAAGTACCTTGGCTTTAACCCTTCAAATGAAGTGAGAGGAGAGCCTTGCAGGGGTTTCTCCTGGATTGTTTGCAAGGATCAAGTGCTTTTAAATACAAGCATCATATTCATTGTTCTGATGTTTTTACCCAATATTGGTACTTTTCTTTGAGAATGGCTGAGAGGTTACTGTCCCAGAGTGGAGGCTCACAGATATGGGGTGGCCACTGTGCTCCCCTTCAGTATAGACCTCTTGGTCTCCTGATGCAGCATCAATCCTTCATGGGAGCAGTGGAAATGCTGGGCTGGATCACTGCTTGCACATGGGTGTTATCTGATGGCAAAGACACTTCATCCATAATGAATTAATGCAAAATGCTGTGCCTGGGCTCAATCCAGAGAGTCTGGTGAGTGCAGACCCCTGATTTTCCAGGGATATCAGCAGCTGATATACCACTGTCCTGGAAAACTAGGGAGGTTTCAAGGAAGCCTATTTTATATTGGGATAATGGCAGATATGACAACTTCTTCCCAGAAAGTATACATTCCAGAAGACTTCAGCTGGTTGTTCTGGATATCAGGAAGGAATTCATTTAAACATAAAGCTTCCATTAAGATAATGAGATGTAGAATGAATCTCATGTTACTGACTGCAGGGCAGAAAACCATTTGGTGAGAGTAAAGGAGAGTGTGGCTTAACTGCAGAGGGAGGGGGAATGGGGCAGTCATTGTGTTACTTCTGCAGATTCATCCACACAATGCCTGTCTCTGCAGCTGTCAGGGGCTGCCAGACCCATCCCTTCACACCTTCTCAACCCAGGCAGGCAGATGAACTCCTTGATCCAACAGCTTCTTCAGCCATTCTCATTAGTGTTTTGTTAATCGTTCTGCCCCTGGCTTTCCTCTCCTCTCCCCTCCCAGCACTGGGGATTTCAAGGTTCAGCTTGCATAACAGGTAATAGCAGGCATTTCCTTCTCCTGTGTCGGGATATCCTGGCGCCCTTCAGTCTCTCTCTGACTGTGTTTAAAACAGACTCCAGCACAGGAAAAAAAAAAAAAAAAAAAAAAAAAANAAAAGGCCCAGTCTAAAATTAGCAGCTGTGGTAGAAGAAAGGCCCGTGGCTGTCCCTTGTGCTGTTTGTCAATGAAACAACACATCCAGAGAGGGCCAGAACGCCTTTCCGCCCTGGGAAAAACAGCCAGGTCGAGCCTGGGGAGGGTGGGAGGAGGGAGAGCAAGGCAGACACCCCCCCAGGGTCAGGGAGAACCTTCCAGGAGGGACCCACAGGGACCAGGAGCTGTGGGGCTTCCATGGCACGTGTGTCTGCCTCTGGCAGCACTACCTGGGGCTCTGGCTGCACCTGGAACCCGGGGCAGGTGCTCAGAGAGGTTCAGAACATCTGCAGGTGCCTTCTCTGCTCTGCATTTCATGTCCCTCATCCTTAAGGTATTTAAATAAACCTGAATATTTTATTGCTGTGAGACCTGGGCCAGATCCTGATCCTGCAGCAGTGTAAACCTGAGGTCTCAGTGGTTTTATGCCATTCTTAATATTCTGAGTTATTAAAGTCGAAATGAAAATTTAAAATAAAATGGTGTTGCTTTATTATAACCTGTTCTTTAAATTTATTTTATATATATACACACACATATATATATATATATAAAAATGTTTCATTTTTAATCTGATCTTATAAGCAGCTTGGACGTTACCCATTAATGACCATTTCCTGCATAGAGATTTTATAGGATTGGACTCTTAGTGTAATGAATACTGAGAGATATATTTTATGTAGTAAAGAAAGATATTAATCCAGAATGTTTATACTTCGTTGCCACTGTTGTCAAAATGGAATTGTGATAAACTCGTTTCCTCCTTTCCTCATGCATTTCAGTGTACAGTCCATGAGAATTGCTGTGGGAATTTTATTTATAGCAGTCAGTGATGTGAATTGACTTCAGTTCTCTTTGCTGGATTGCAGAGGTATCTGTCTGTCCAAATCCAGCTGGTGGTCCTTGAGTAAAATTCAGTCAGCTAAAAGCAAATAATGATATTTCAACAAGACTTCAAAACTTTGCTCAGCCCTTCTGCTCTGCTTTCTCACCGTTCCTTTGGTGTATTTTGTCCTGCTACAGTGTGGGATTACATGCATCCAGTTTATTTCTTTTATGTTTGCCTTCCTGGCTTCGTAGGAAATAATAAAGGCTTGTTTTTCTTGGTTGGCAGAAGCCTCACTCTGATATCTCCCAGATAAAAGCTTCTATTCATGTCCTGCAGAATCTCGTGGGGAGAGCTTGTCAGAGACAATGAACTTGCCTTTAGATTTAGGTCTTTTGGCTATTCTTTGTCACTTGAAAGATTTATAAAGCAAGAAACTCTTTTCCACCTGGATTTAACAGAGACTGAGTAGTTTTCCATCAGTAAAAAGAAGGGGACTTACTGGCAAGCTGGAAGACGGCAGCGATGGCCTCCTCCCACCACTGGGTGTCCTGGGAGATGATGGGCAGCTCCAGCAGCCCCAGCACGAAGATGAGCTGGCCCGCGGTCAGAGCCACCGTGGCGATGAGGTTACACGCCCGCATCATGTCGAACTGCACTGGGGAAACACAGGCAGCACAAGGTTAAACTGGGGGGAGACTGGGGGAAAGGAGATCCTCACTGAGCAGGAATGGAAAATCTGACAGTCAGAAATGATTCTCGGACCGTTCCTTCTCCCAGCAGTCCCTTGCTCTTACTGCATGCCCCAGGTCTGCTTAGGAAAGGATTTTTTTTTAGGATGTGGATCAGTCTTTCCTTTAGTTGCACAGCAGCCCATGGGTATTGCCTCGGTACATGAAACAAGCAGCTGGTTTCCCACTGGAGGTGCTGGAATTCTGCCCACTGAAGATTCTATCTTGGAATTCATAGCCAGAATTGTTCAGGGCAGGAATGATATTTGCTTTGCATTTGTGTGCATGGACTGAAACGGAGCCCTAAATAGTTTTTCAAGGCCCTAAAATAATAATCACCCCAAAGACAAACCAGTAACACCCTGTGTTTCTTTTTTCCCTTGTGCATCCATATTGTCCTAGAAAACATCCTGCTGATGTTAATGTTGAAGTCTTACTGGTTTATGGAAGCTTGATACAGAGGATTCTTAACTTTTTCATCTTTCAACATTTATTAATCTTTGGGATGCACTGGAAAAACCCTTACATTGCCATCTGTGCAATGAGGGAAATGGTTATAGTGAAGATGTCAAGGCTTGGCAGTTCTGGATGAAGTGTTAGGGCACAGTCTACATGTACAAGTAAAAAGTTACCTTTTTAAAAAATGTGTGTGTGTGTACATATATATTAGTTCATATCTATATCTAATAGCAGAGTTGTAGGAGTGAGTTTTAGGGGTCTACTATTGACTACCTGGCCAGGGCAAGGACATTGATCAATTATTCTACCAGGAACTAAGGGTTATCTCTAGATAAACTGCCCTGGTCTTTAAGGGTGATTTTAAGTTCCTGGACTTCAACTGGGAGTATCATACAGTGGACACAAACAGGCCCAGGAAATTTCCAAAGCATGTTGAAGAGAACTTCTTGGTGCAGGGACTGAGAGGGCAACTAGAAAAGGTGCCCTCCAAGGTGTGCAGTTTGTAAAGAGGTTGTGGGCACAGTGGGCTCTTCAGGGTGCAGGAGCTGGCCATTCCAAAGCATGGGGAGTCATGCAAGCAGGGAAGAAAGAGGACTTGGCTGAGCAGGGATCTTCTTCTGGAACTGGAAAGGAGAGTGTACAGGCCAGAGTCTGTCCTGGAAGACCATGGCTGGGAGGGTGACAAACCCTGAGCTTGTTTGAGACTGGCTCCTCCAGCTGCATGTGCATAAACCTATGGGGCCTGGTGGAATCCACCCCAGAGTACTGTCAGAGCTGGCCAATGTTATCCTGAGACCTCTCTCCGTTATTTGTCAATGGTTTTGGGAGTCTGGAGAGATTCCTATTGTCTGGAAGCTGGTAAATGTTGTCCCAGTTCTCAAGCAGGGTAAAAGGAAGACCCTGGAACCTGCAGGCCTGTCAGTCTCACTTCAGTGACTGGTAAAATTATGGAGGAGGTTATTCTGGGAGTTACAGAAAAGCACTTGAGAGACAATCCAGTCATCAGTCCCAACAAACATGGTGAGGGGAGAGTCTTGCTGAACCTGCTTAGTTCCCGCTTACAACCAAGGGAAGGTCATGGATGTGATGAGTTTGGGTTTTGGCAAAGTTTTTGATACCATGTCTCACAGCATCCTCCTGGAGAGACTGTCCCATGTGCAGGCAGACAAGTCCATCATGTACTGGGTGAGCACCTGGCTGGTGAGTCAGGCTCAAAGGGTGACAGTAAATGGGGTCACAGCACGGTGGCCAAGGGTTCCCCGGGGCTCAGTTTGGGGGCTGGTGCTCTTGAAGGTTTTTATAAGTTATCTGGGTGTAGGAATCAAAGATACATTAAGTTTACTGATGATACTAAACTAGGAGGGACTTCAGCCTCGAGGGCAGAGGGGCATTACAAAGAGATCTGACGGACCAGAAGGCTGGGCAGTCACCAGCTGCATGAAATTTAACTACAAGTGCCACATTCTGCAGTGAGATGGGGTAATCCTGGTTATATGTACAAACAAGAGGCTGGAGAGCAGCCCCTGGAAAGGGCCCTGGGTGTCCTGAGGGGTGGCAAGTCCAACAGGAGTCAGCAGTGCCCTGGGGGGCATCAGGCAAAGCATCACCTTCTGGTCGCAGGGTTGATTGTCCCCTCTGCTCTGCACCAGGGCAGCCCCACCTCGAGCTCTGGGGGCAATTTGGGGCACCCAAATACAGGAAGGGCATCAAACAATGGGAGTGTGCCCAGGAGAGGGTGACCAGGATTATGAAAGGCCTCGAGGGTAAGATGTTCAAGGAGTGGCTGAGGTCAGTGGCCGGTTCAGTGTAGAGAAGAGCAGGCTGAGGGGTGAGCCCATGGCATTCTGCACCTTCCTCATGGTGGGGAGGTGCTGATCTCTGCTCTCTGGTGACCACTGACAGGACATGGGGGGCTGCAATGAAGCTGTTAGGGGAAATGCAGGTTGGAAATTAGGAAAAGGTCCCTCCCCCAGGGGGTGGTTGGGCACTGGAACAGGCTCCCCAGGGAGGTGGTCACAGCCCCCAGCCTGCCAGAGTTCTGGTGGGTGTAGGGTGCTCTCAATGATAGGGTTTGGTTTTAGGTGGTCCTGTGAGGAGCAGGGAATGGGACACAATGATCCTTGTAGGTCCCTTCCATCCTGAGATATTCTATGATTCTATGTTAAGTATAAGGGACAAATGCAGCAATGATTACAGACATGGGTACCTGAAGTCATGACTAGAGACCTGATTAAAATGTGTCTCCCAGCTGGACACTGAGTGGAATTATTAATTGCAAACTTGGGTACTTTTAGTCAGGCTTTTTTTCCTACTTTTCCTGTTAACCTAATGGATGTCCTGGTTTTATCCTTTTCCTTCCTCTCTAGTAGAAGGTGGGATTTGCAAATATCGTTGTGCCAGTTCAACATCTCTTGCTAATGTGTCATTGCTGTTTTGCAATAGAAGGATTGCCTTGTTTAAGTTAGCATATATTAGAGAAAGACTCTAGACATGGATGTTCAGCAGATTTTCAGTAGTGTCTTAACTGGTTGTGAGTTTGGTTCTTCCAAGGGGACTGCTAGGAAGTGCAGAAAACAAACCTTGATATAAACAAGAGCAAACTTAGTTGTGGAGTCTGGTTCTACTTTTTTGAGTCATAAAATTATTTACCCTTTGTTTTCCCCTCATAGGTCATGTTTAGCTTCCAGTGTTCTAAGTAGCAACTCATGATTTGATTAAAATTTAATAATACATAGTATTGGATCTGAAGAGTTACTTAAGAACCATAGTCCATTAAACTTTTTAACACCGAATAGGATGAATGGGACACTGAACATTGAATCTCCATCTCTTGCCATGTTGAATGCTCACAGGTCAAGAGGCACCTTGGCTGGTTGTGGGATCAGTGTCAGGTGTCTAAGCTTTTTAAACAGCAGACTTGGGACATCTGGACTGTTCTGCTTTTCCACTCAGGTGCACTTCTGTAGTGCTTTGAGGACTGGTGCTTGCTGAAGAGATGGTGAGGGCTTTCAAAGGAGAAATGCCCGAAAGGCAGGTTGTACCATTAGTGACAGAACTGTCTGTAGTGTCCAACTGAGAAATCACTGCCATATAATGGATTTTGTTACACTGTATATTAGTACATGAGAGCTCTGAAAAGAAAAGCCTGGTTTTGTATAACCTTTAAAAGTCTGAAGTTTAAATATACATACCACCCCCTGACTTAGAAATTAACACCAAATTTTCACTGCTATTCATGACTTTTTGTCACTTAACTGAATTACAAAGATTTTTAGCTTTGCCACAGATGATGTTGTATCATGCATACTAAAAAGAGTAAGCTTCTGACTGTGACTCAGTTGAATGTCAACCAAATTTGTAATAATTTAATCTTTACATAATGGTTCTTTGAGCAGTGTCCTCTCCTGCACCTGGAAGTGCAGTAGCACTGGATGGGTAACACTGCTGGGCTTTGCTGCTGTTCATAAGGACTGGACACTCAGTGGCCTAATCCACTGCACTGATCAGGGAGGGGAGGAATGCAGTGGATATGCTGCAGAGCTGCTGCTTTTAACCAAAAAGAAGGCTGCATGTGGCCCATGGAGCCACAGCAGGCTGCTGATTGTAGAGTAAGAAGGAAGCAGCTGGTGGGATTTCATTCAATGTGAAGACAGTTGTTTTTATGGAATAAGGTATTACAGGAACTGAGTGCCCTTTCATCTCTCATATGGGAGATGTAGTTTTATTCTAGCAGGTTTAATGTGAACTTTTGGTTATGTTCTAGAATTGTAATTATTTCTCTTGGGGGAAATAGCTTGGAATCTGAGAATTGTTTAGGTTGGAAACGAGCCCTAAGATCATCAAACCCAGCTGTTCGTTGGCACTGCCCAGGCCAGCACTGCCCATGTCCCCAAGTGCCACATCCACATGTCTGTTGAATCCCTCCAGGGGTTATGACTCCAGCCCTGTCCTGGGCAGCCTGTTAGGACTGTATAACTCTTACAACAGTGCATGAAGTCCATTCTTCTTGCAGTGGTACTTGTGAATTGTATTGAGCCTGAGGGTGCCAGGTGACTGTGGTTCCTTACCCACAGCCATGGTCAGACTGCCAGCTCAGCACATTGCAATTGCACTTTGTACACACCCAAAGTATGAGCTGATTTGAGATTCTGCATGAGGAGACCTACCACCATCCCAAAAGCTCTGATCTCCTTTTATTAAGGACCACCAATGGACAGAATGGATCAAGAAAGAGAATTGAGTGTTCAACCTCAAAGCATTTCCTCTGTACCCAAAAGCTGTACCCAAAGCCACTGAAGGTTTGAAATCATGTTGAGGAAGGCCCGGCCACAAAGCTCTTTACCTGCCTGGATGACTGATCAATCCAGGAATAAACAGTTCTCATCTCTTATAAAATTGTCTGCAGTATAGTTTTTGAAAGAGCTGTGAAATTTGGCATTCACTTTTGTGCTCTTTTACTCTGTCTATTTTAAATCATCTGTAGGCAGAAATGCCTCGGTAGCCAGGTTTAGTCTGTTCTGATGATTTTTCTACAGACTTGATAATCATGAATTTAGGATCCTCTCTTCAACTATTTCAGCTTAGTTCATAGTAGCCATGATTCCAGTGTCACTTTTTGTGGCCATTGCAGACTTCATCAGCTTTTGTCTAATGGTTTGTCAGTGATAGTTTGTAAAACAAGATGTTCATAATGTCTATAATGTCTGCACAGTTACCAGTGGCATTTGTGTTAACCCCTTGCTTCTAGGATCTATTGCCTAAGACTGTCATGAGATACATATATATAGATACATATATATATACATATATATATATATATGTTTTGTATTTTGGATGTCCTTTTTTGGTGTTTGTTTTTGTTTTTGTATTGTTTTGAACTTATGATTGTTAATGCCACTGATGTCCTGAAGTTCAACTGTGATGGAGTTCCCAATAGCCAGAGGAGGATGTTCCCTACAGCTGGAGGTGGATGCTCCAGCAGAACAAACCTGGACACTGCAGAAGGTGTTTATTCCTTTGTGTGTGTCTGACAGGTGAAGGAGGGAGGGAAATGCCTCCTTTTTCAGTAGCTTTATTCACCTTCCTTCAGATGCAGCTTGGCTGCTGAGAACTGGAAAGTGTCAATCACTGAATGGCTCCAAAACTGTGCCCCAAGTTTCTGCTGTTCATCAATATACACTGCTGGTCTCTGCCTTTTTCCTTCTGCTGACCTGGCCTGGTTTTCTGCCCATTTTCTCTGAGAAGCAGTAAATTCCTGGGCAGGGCATCCAGCTGGGATTCCTGTTCAGCTCAGGCTTAATGAATTCTGCTGGGTTTAAAACAGTGATCAGTCAAACCCCAAACACCAGGGATGAGACCAATTCAGATTCCTTGTTGTTTGGCTCCCTTCCTAAACCAGCTGTGTCCATCTGGATTAGAGACACAGATTTGATTTTCTTATTTACAAGCAGCAATTTTATTTTGTTATGAGCCCTGATGGCCCCGGGACTGTTGGTGTTGTGTTCCAGGATAGCCCCAAGACTATTTGCAACAGTGGGTTAGTCACACAGGAGAGTAATTTGCAGTGTTTTGGGATAATGAGGAAGGATGATCTCACTGGAAAATCACATTATGTTAATTGTTCAAAATGTGAGCATTTCTTCCCCCTTTCTGTCTGCAGAGGGGAAAACCAGTAAAGGGGTCAATTCAAGCCTTGTAATGATTAAATGAAATGGCTTAAAATATTTTCATAGTTGCCTAAAACTCCCCCTGAGAAAGATCACTTTTAGTGGACAAAACTTTTAGTGCAAACTTTAGTCCAGCCTCTGTAAGTTACTGAGTTTCCAGCCCTGGGAAGAATCCAGTGACCACACAGTGCCAGGGCCCAACATCTCTGTGCCCTCACCATTCCCTGCTGCCATCTGAGCAAGAGGAGCCGACTGGAAGGGTGTTGTTATCCCTGTCCATCGTGGCACAGCTCAAAAATGGAATTTAAACTCTTAATCAGCTCTTAAACTCAGAGTGAGTTATGCTCAGCTGAAGGATGGTGCCACCTCGGGCTGCCATGGAGCTGATCACATCTATCAGTTCATCCACACTTTAAATCTCCTCAGGGATTTTGCTTCCTTGTTTTTGTAATGAAAGGAATTTAAAAAAAAGTAAAAATTTCTGTGGATGCTGTTTATGTTTTATGGTTCTTGGGTTTATTTATTGATTACTTATCTGGTGAATTATTGAGGACATATTTTGAGATGGAGCTGATTGTCCTTATAAATGCTTGATATTCAAATGTGACTTTATTCTGGAAAGGAGGATAAATGGTTGTGTTTGGGAAGCAGAGATTTCTAAGTGATTATGCATGAAACTGGTAATGCTCCTTACACTGAAGTTGCTTCACTTAGTTTTGTTAGAACCCATTTTCAGTTTCTTGTAACTGTGCTAGACTTCATCTTTGTGGGCTGGGTGTCTGCAGGCTGAGATCATATTCTGCTGATAAAATTTAATCTAACTAGATAAGTAATTAGGTTTTCTCTAATATAATCAGGAGATTCTAACTGAGCACGCAGTTTTCCTCTGGAACTTGATATTTTGCAGAGATGTTATCCTGAGATAAGGGATGCACCCTATTTTTCAGCCTTTTGGAGTAATTTTTAAAATCCACATCATAGGGACTTCAGAAATGCAAAGTCAAAAGTTCTAACGTTGGGAAAAGCCAGAACAGTGCAAGGGTAAAAGGCAGGAGTCAGCAAGAGCAGGGCTTCTGTCTTGCTGACCTACTTACTGTTCAGAAAGCTGAGTTCCAACCTGAAGAACTGGATTCTGTGATAATAAATCATTTTAGAATAAACCTTTCCTTAGAATTCAATAGAAATTCATTTTAGTCAAACTTCTGGCAATGAATGGTGTGTTTCTTTTGGTTTGGATGTCAACACTGTTGGCAAAGGTCAGATGTGCTGAGCAGTCTCCACAGCTGCCTTGGAAATCAAGAGCACCCTGAAACTGCAAAGCACAACTGCTTCATCTGACAACACAGACACAGAGGTCAGCACTTACTGCTAAAACCAGTAAGAGATGATAAGGACAATAAATAGAACCACTGTAATTGTTTATTGATGGTCTATGCCTCCCAAACCTGTGCTCTGTTTATGAAGTCTTTGACATTTCATTTCTTCTGTCAGTTTAAACTTGTGGTATTTATGTTGTTAACCTCTGAGAATATAGATTAGGAAATATATTAACACTTTAAAAGTACTTGTGAAACAAACTAAGCCAAATGCTGGCAGTATCTCAGGGCACCTTTGCATGACTGTGCCACGGGGACCATGGGAAGCTTTAAAGCCTCTGATGTAAATGTGTTTTGATGGTCTGAATAGTCACTAATTTCGTAAAAGTGAAGCATCTTTTCTCCTTTGCTTTGTACCCCTTTCCCATGATGAGGTTTTTTGCATGTCTTACTGCAAGGACAGGACTTTGTCCTGAAAGGAAAGTCTCACCCTCTTTTTTTTTTAATCTCTATAAGCACCCATACAGCTTTCAGCTGCAAGGAGTCCTCAGGACACTCTGCTGCTGGATGAATAGCTCAAAAATAATGGATGGATGGATGGATGGATGGATGGATGGGTGGATGGATGGATGGATGGATGGATGGATGGATGGATGGATGGATGGATGGATGCATGGATGCATGGATGCATGGATGGATTTTAAAAGTTATTTTGCTTTTTTCACCTTCTGTTAGGCTTCCTGATGTATGCAATTTATGTTTTCTCACTTTAATAATTTAAAAAGAGGGGAAGGGGGGGAAACCAATCTCTTTCAGCACATTAAAAATAATGTTCTGATATGACTAACTGGTGGAATCTTCTGTCCCTTTAGATATTTTGGAACTTTAGCATTCTGCTCATCTAAGTGTGAAACTTCACATTTGAGTATCTAGTTTGAAAGGCAGACAGATCATGTTTGGGGAGAGAAGAGTGTAGTTGGTGGCTGTTTTTTAGAACACCTTCAGTGGTTACTTTTGCAGTGAGGACATGACTCCTCCAGCAATTTTCAACATAAACAAATGCTTGTGGCAAAGTGATGCTGCCTTGCACTCCCAGCACTGAGAACCTTCCATACCATCATCACTTTGGACTGGCACAGCTGTCAGGTGGTTTCTGAGATGTGGGTTGTCTGCATGGCATGGTTTGCCTGTTCCTAAACCTCAGTGGGGTGTTCTGTTGTTGGTGGCTGTGATAAATTCATTCATCTGACATTTAAAAACCTTCAGGGCCGTTTTCACTCGTAACGCTTTAATTGAATCCAAAGTCTTGATGGGAAGAGGAACTGATTGCTCTGGCAGGATTTCTGAGTAATGCATGTGTAGGGACTGCATGGAAACTTTGATTGGGGTCCTTCTCCTGTCCTGAGCCCCAAGGAGTTTTGCACTTCTCCATAATGAGCACACTGAATAGTAACCCCACATTAAAATGAGCACTCACTGTAATTTGAAGACCCAGGCCTTTCAGAATTCACCTCCATTGGTCTCTGCCATTAAATCAGTATTTTCACTTATTTAATCCTGGCTCATGTTTCAGATGTTAGGAGGGGAAATCACAAGCCTTGAGCTGCTGGCTGCCCGTGCTGCCTCATCTCTGGGGAACAGCCTGAGCAGTCTACCAGGCAGTATATATACCATGCGTATAGTAAGCTTTTGGGCTTTTCTTAATTTGATAGTAGTTCCTGTCTTCCACAGATGCACTTGGCCTCCTTTCTGGGTCTGTATATATTGGAAAATATACAGAAAATTAACACATGTCTGCAGCATGCTCAGCTGCTTAACTCAGCCTGGCTTCCAGCCAGCCAAATTTCACAGCAGTGGGCAGTTTTGGAGGCATTGGAACTGTGTGTAAATGCAGTGGACATGGGCACTGGGGTGAAGTGCTGTCTCTGTAGCAAACCTCAGCTCCTCATTCCCACCCCAGCAGCATCCTGCCTCACCCCCCCACGTCACTGTGCATGTGGGTGCATCAGCCACCCGTTGGGGCTGGACAGGTGGGGGCCCTCTGGCTGCTCCTGTGCCTCTCCCTGCACGGGGTTTGCTCCTTGTCAGAGCTGCAGTTCCCAGGAGTTATCTTGGTCTGGGCATCTGCACTTGACACCCACTTCCCACTGCTGGGATTGTCCTGATGTGTCCTGCAGCCCCGAAGGACCCCGCAAGGCTTTGTATCTTTGAAACCGCTCCCTATTCCTGTGTTTGCACATTGTTCCTCTTGTTCTTTAGACAAGAAGGGACAAACTGTGACCTCTGCTGATGAATAAATCAGCTCCCTTTGTCTGCCCAGAGATAGCCTCGGAGCACGGCACAATCTAAGGGCATATTTGTACCCTGCAGCGTGGTTAAAAATATCTCAGTTGCTTCCAAGGAACCTGGTGTGTTGGGGCAGTGTTCCTGTGCTGGGACTGGGCCAGGCTGTGGGTGGCTTTGAGCAGCTTTGGCCTGGGAGGGCATCACTGGAGGCAGAGCTGTGTGTTGTCACTGCTCGTGTGTCCCTGCCATGGGCTGGGTGTGATGTGGGCATGAAGCTGAGTGTTGAGCGCTCATGACACGCTGTCTTACCCAAGCTCTTACTGAGATTGTGTTTCTACTACCTGTGGGCTTTCTTTGAAGCGTTAAGAGATGCAGACAAGAGCATAACCTTCCAAAATTTTGCAACAGAACTACGTCTCCATAACCTTTAGCAAATGTTTTTGCCCACAGTGAGGTGGCAGGAGAGTTGGGCTACCTGGCAGGTTTTCCTTTAATTGTTCTGAAGGGGGGGGCTGTACAACTTGAGTTCTCAGTGAAGCCTTTGAGGTTGTATTGTCCAGTGGCTTGTCCATGTTAGAGAAACTTGGATTCATGTCCTCATAGCTGGACTGATTCTCAGGAAAAGTGAAGGTTTCAGATCTGAGAGTTTATTACCACTAAAGAGGAGCCATCTCACCCCTCCATAAGTCTGCATCACAACTCATGCTAGCAGCAGCACTTGTTGGACTCTGACACCACTGCTTAATCCAATGAAAAAATATCCACCAAAAATCCCAAGCCCATGACCAAAACTCCCACCCAGCCTGGGTGTTCTCTTCTTATTAGTCATCCAAACTGTCACAGAAGCTTTTCAGCATCACAGGTGGTTGAAAGAGAGGTGCAGGGTTGCACAGAGAGAGGGAGGGAAACAGAGAGGTGGATAAAGACAAATGGAAGGGCCTGGGATCTGCCTTCCAGGAGCAGTGAGGTTTGAGGGACAGAGTTGTAGTGCTTTCCTCCTGAATCAGGGAGAATCACGTTGTGCCTTGCAGAAACACTTCACATTGTGATGCTTTGTTTCCCTGTATTTTTAATATAATTTACTCCTGTCCCTGGATTTCTTTGTTTTGGCCATTGCTAAGAAGAAATTCCTCCCTGGGAGGGTGGGCAGGCCCTGGCACAGGTGCCCAGAGAAGCTGTGGCTGCCCCATCCCTGGGAGTGTCCAAGGCCAGGTTGGACAGGGCTTGGAGCACCCTGGGCTGGTGGGAGGTGTCCCTGCCCGTGGCAGGAATGGGATGAGCTTTAAGGTCCTTCCAACCCAAACCATTCTGTGATTCTGTGAGTTCAATGGGAGACAGAGCAGGCAGTGAGAAGTCAGTGGAAAACAAGTTGTAAGCATGTGCTTCTCTGTGCCAGGGAGCAAACCTTCTGCAGCAGTGCCTGTAGTTTGGCTCTTGGTTACATACTGCTTGGACAGGTGTCATCAGGATGTGGACAGGCAAATTCCCCAAGAGTTTACAGTTTTCCTGTTTAACTGTGAGATAAATAACTTGCCCCACAAGTATGTATGTGTATAAGGCCAGATTATGGCCTGTTTCGCATTGCTATTGGCAGATTTTCTATGTATTGTTCTACAAATGGCATCCAGAATACTGTGTGGAAACATAATATTTCTTCCTTCATTAAGTTATTTTTTATACATACACACACCTGCACATCTGTGATTTATCTACAGCTGACAGATGAGGATTGCCATAAATATTACTAAAATAATAGGTGATTTCTTATTAGAGAAATTATTTAGAATGGTAAATCCATGGATGCAGAATAAGGTTCAGACTGACCATGTGTACATCCATGGAAACATAGCTGTTTTAAAAATAAATGCCACAGATGTCTTTCCTACTGAGTTTGTTAGGGTAGAGGAGAGATTTTCCTTAAAGTGCTTTATCAGGATTCACAATTGGCTTTTTGCTTACTATTTACTTGCAGATTAAATAGGGAATGGATGCTTTACTCCTGTACAAATTGAGTTTCTGGGCTTGAAGACCTCCTTTAAATTAGAATTTTTAAGTGGTTGTCAGAGAATTCCTCTGGGCACTTGATCATGCTATTATTATTCCTTTGAAATTTTATTATCCTATTTGGATGAGAAACTGCTGCCCAGGCAGTTCTGCCATGAAACTGATACCCCTGATCTTTAGGCACCACTCACCCCCTGACCCATACACAGCAAGAAATAAAAGTTGTGTGTTCAAAATGCTGCAGGAGCCAAATTCCCTGAGCAGGAGCTCGTCCCAGTGTTGATCACAGAATATGTATTTTTACAATTCATGAATAGGACATACTTTGTTCAAGTTAGAACATGGCTTATCAATATTAATTGGGGTAGTGATTTCAGGGATGAAACTTCAGACAAACATCAAGGAACTTTTTCCATAGTCTAATCCATTTTACAGTCTTTCAGTTAAAAATGTATTGAAAAAGGGTCAGGACTTTAGAACTGTTGAGAAGTTTTCTGTTCATGTTTTGTCCAGGTTCAGTATTAGCAAATGTGCAAAAAATGTTCCTGCATGATATTGTTGGTAAATGTGATCTAGAATGGGTCCACATTAAAGCACTTTTACAAGAAATTCCTCTAATATTTCTGTGTTGCCTCCCCAGAGGGATCTGGGAACCTTCAAGGAGCAGCAGAGCCATTGCTTTTTCTCCGTGTTTCAAACCAGGCAAAACATCTGTTTTGAAATCATCTTTGTTACTGCCACTGCTGCCCACCCCTCAGAGATGTCAGAGTTGTTTCTGAGCATCCCTGGAACCTTGGGAAGATCCCGGGGCTGTCGAGGCACGGCCTTTACATCCATTGGTTGTGTTGAACTCGGTGCCTCGAGGGGCGCGGCGATTTCCCCACCCCACTGCCCTGAGTGGGGGCTGTGGGAGCCAAACCTCCTGCACCAGGGCACTTGTGGTCCCAGCCAAGGTGTCTGCACGTGTTTTGGATGGTCTCTGAGCTCCCTGCCAGCCCAAGCCATGCTATGATCCTATTCCAGCACAGTTCTGCTCTGGATTCTTACTGAGAGCAGCACCGTTAACACTATGAATGTGATACGTGAGGTTTATTATTTATTAATCAGTTCTTTAATTCTGATGCTGTCCTGTGATTTTCCCTAGATCTGTGTAAGCTCTATGTATTCTTCAGATCCCACAAGTCTGTGAAAGTGCAGAATGAAAAATACACCCCGCTTAATGATTTTTGTGGTCCCCAAGTTGTATGTTAATGGTACTTTTTCACCAAGAGGGACAGTTGCACGTGTTAAGGCCTACACAATTTTACGCAAAACTGTTTCTGTCTTTTCTGCACCTGGCATTTCCAACAAAAGCGAAGAGAAGGAAGAAATAACTCAGCATGTCATTGGAATACCTTCTTTGGGTTTTTTTTGTTTGTTTTTTTGCTATTCAGAGCAATTGTGGTTGGCGTTGTACCGGGCAGGAAGGAATATGGTATGGCAGGAGCCCAGGAGGGAGAAGGGAGCCCCAAATGCCTCAGAGCTTTGGGCTCACACTCACAGGTGGTTTTCTCAAAGCAGATCAGCCCCTAGGCTGTATAAACCAGGGAGCACCATGCAGATGCCTGGCTTTGAGGGGAGAGTTCAGTTCATCACTGGTGGACATAACAATTCTTATTTTCTCAAATTACTTTCTTTGGGAATGGATGTGAAGAGATGTTTAGACCAAGACAGCTAACAACGATTTCAGGGTTAGGGCATGGGGTCAGATACAGCCTAACGATCACAACCCGGGGTCAGCAGAGAAGACAAGAGGATGCACTTACGTTTGACAGTGCTGCGGGACTCCTGGAAGCCGGGCGCCTCCGAGCCCCAACCTAGGGCTTCGCAGTCCTGCTCCTCCCCTTGCCCGTGCCTGGCCCCGGTGCCCGCGCCCCCTCTGCCCCTCTCTGCCAGCCAGCACATCCTCCAGAGCCCCACGCTGCGCTTGCGGCCGTCCTCCAGCGTCTGGTACACCCAGTTAGGGCTGAAGGCGGCCGCGTTGTTGAGGATCAGCGAGACCAGGGCTACCAACACCGCTGTGGCTACCAGTTTCTGGACAGTCATATCTGACTGTCAGCTCGCCGCCAGTCCCGGAGTGCAGTGGACACGAGGGGCCCCGTCAGCTGCAGCACATTGAGCTGGGGCTGGGAAGGGGCGGCTGCGCGGCGCTGTCACGGGAGGCTAGAGCACATCACCGCTCATTCTTGAAGGCAGCTCCGGAGGGGTTTCTGAGCAAGGGAACGAGAATCTTGTGAGGTAGGTAGGAGAATTCCATAAAACACGAACGCAAAGGAGCTTTCTTTAGGTCTTTCCTAGGACTTATCCACCTTCTTGCACTTTGATAAGTAGTGCCAGTGCCGCGGTGAACTGGGTGACAGGGAGGTCCATTCCGTGTTGGACGGGGTGAATCCAGGCAGAATCCAGTCTCGGGGCGGGGGAGCCGGAGCTGAGGCGGGGTACAGGCGGGATGGGATGCTCGCCGGAGCCTGCCGGGTCCGCCGAGAAACCAGCGCCGCTCCAAGAGCCGGGGTTTGGGTGCAAACCTCAGAATATCCTGCGAACGGTGCCAGCTGTCATCCTCTCAAAGCCACAGGGGAACGCGGGCATCCCAAAGAAGCTCTGCAAGGCTGGAGTATCTCGAGGGGGCTGCTCTGCCGTGTCCTTCTCCCAAGACCCGAGCTGTGAATGCCGGGCACAGAACAGCCACTGCAGTGAGGAAAAGGCCCCCCCTTCCCACCGAGAGGAAATGGCTGTTTTTGTGGCTGTTTTTGGTGAGCCTCTGGGCGTAGTCGACTGCAACAAACAGCCACTGCCACGGCAGTCAAACATTAACAGGATGTGTTTCCTGAAAGGAAAAGACTATATGGAGACTTCTAAAGTTTTCCCTCCTCCCCTCGGAGAGCCCCCTCCCCGTCTCACGCCTCCTCCGCTCCCGCTGCCCCCGCAGCGCTGGCCGGACCCACAGCACTGTCAAAGCCCCGTCGAGCTCCGGGCAAAAGGAGGTGAAGGAAAGCCCAGCTCCGACCCTCGGAGCATCAGCTGTGTGCGAGCACACTGAGCAGAGGGGGTTTGAAATCCCTCCTGCTGGAAGCGTAACAGTGTTGGGGTTCGCTGTCGGACAGCACGACGGAGGCGCTGCGGGGCTGCACCGATGTCCCCGTCCTCTCTGCGCCGCCGGGAGGGACCGCGGCACGTAAATGGGAAATGTGAAACCCCGAGACTCAACCCCATAAACAGACAGGTTTGGGGCTGTCTGCAGGGGCAGGGGCAAGTGTTGGGAGCCGAGAGAGGCTGAGTCGCCGCCTAGCCCCCTCAGTGCCCAGGGCATGGAAAAGCCTCTCCCGGATGCTCCAAGGGATGTCCCTTGGGCAGCCACAGGGCGAGGCAGGTGCTGCTCTGAGAGCAGTTTGAAGAGAGCCATGGAGGGTGTCCCACAGTGTCCTCGAACGGAGATGTTTCCAGAGCAGTCTCGCCCAGAGCGGTGCTCCGGGCGGCTCTTGCTGCTCCGCCAGGTGCCGAGGCAGGAGCGGGACAAGGAGCCCGTGGCGAGCGGAGCCTGGCAAAGCCCTGCAGGCTGCCGGAACGCCACCCGAGGGGCAGCACCCGCTGGGACGGGGTGAGCTGAAGGAAGCGCTCCGGAGTCCGGCACCGCCCTGCCCCGCCGCTCCGGAGGGGCTGGCACAGCGGGGCACAGCGCTGGAATCAGCCGGGTGAGATGAGAAACACCTCCGGGTTTATAGCAGGTCTGTCTTACCAGGTTAGAGAATTTGCCCTGACAGCCCGATCTGCCCCAATGCCCAGGGACAAACGAGTCAGAAATGTTTTGCAAGGCTATGTTTTAAAAAACTTGTTGCTGAGAGAGGAAGGGGAGTTCCAGTGCAGCTCATATGCCCCTGTAATTAGTTTTCTGCTATTGGAGTTGAATGTACTAAGCTGGCTGTAAGTTCACTCCTCCTCAGTGAGCTTGGATCATTTTAATATTTAAATTAATTAATCCTTAGGTACTTTGAACGTCTTCATCCCTTGAGAGCACTGTAGCATCTTTGGTTTCTCCTTTTCCCAGTGATTTATCATGTTTTAGAACTTTCAATATAAACACACCTGTATGTGCCATTCTTCAAAGAAATTACCACCAAACACTGACTATATTTTCATATTTTATAACCCTTGGATTAATTGTTTTTAGGATTCTATATTTATTTTGAGCCAGGAATTCAGCAGCAAAGCAGATGATGTTTATATACAGATAACGCCAGGAGAGATTTACCTTTAGGGAAAAATTACACAGCTACATCTGCCCCCTCCTTGTTTGATTTCTGTGATTTGCTGAAGTCTGAGTGTGTTATTTTCATCAGGGCTCAAATTTCCTTCATATGTTACATGTTAAAAAAACCAGCACAATTATGTTTTACAAAAATTGAACAAATTGGTCTAATTATAGAATCATAAAGTTGGAAAAGTTCAAGTCCAACCATTTCCCCACCATTTCCAAGGCCACCACTGACCCATGTCCCCAAGTGCCACCACTCCCCTGGGCAGCCTATGCCAGTGCCTCACCACCCTCTCTGTGAAGACATTTTCCCTAATATCTAAACAGTCTGGGAATCCTTCTGATCCTTAATAAAAAGTAAAAAAATGACCTTAGTGAATGTTTCTCTGCTGACAAACAGGCAGCAGGATGTGCACTGTGTTCAGAGGGGCATGAGAGGTTTGTGTGATGCAACTCACATTGAGCAATCTCGTGGTATTGGTTTTGTCAGGGTCAGTTTGGAACAAAGCTATGTATTCAGTGGGATATTATGGATGCATTCTGTAAAGCTGATGGTGCTTCATCAAATGCTCTGTTTCTGCCAGGGAAGAGTTTTTAGGAATAACCTCATCAGCTTCCAGTGTTTGGATCATGTATGGAAAATGCCTGACATGTTTCTCAGAGTAGCTCATATTGTTAACACTACCCAGAGTTTCATTGAATCATTACAACTTTTCATCTATTACTTAGGTCCTTGTTGTCTTTTACTCCCACTGAAAGGCACAACCAGAATCCCATAAATGCATTTTAAAAAATCAAAGCTAATTTAGCTACATCAGAAAGAACTCATTTTCTCAAGTCCTGAGAGTTTTGCAGTCTGCTGGAGGATGTTCCTGTCCATGGCAGTTGGAATGCGGTGGTCTTTAATGTCCCTTCTAACCCAAACAATTCTGTGTTTCTGTGATCTGTAACATAATATTATAGGATGCAATATCTTACTATATATAATATAATGTTATCTCTAGTATTTATATTATAGGGTCCAGTTGAACCAAGTAGGACCCAAATTGGAAAGAGAGATGTTTTTTTGTACCCTGATCCTGATCAGTGTTCCTTTTCCAAATATAACCCATTAAATAGAGGGAGAAAGGTTTTGTAGTGAGATACTTCAGACATACAAATCTCCAGCCCTTCTAAATACTATTCCATTTACAGGAGTTTTTCTTTTAACATTCATGCAAAACAGGCAATGAAAAGTATATGGGAACAGAAGGGTTTGTGAGATGAGACTGTAGGCACTCTAAACACAGTTCCATGGCAAAACAGATGTGAAAGGTCCAGGACAACAGGGGAAACCTTTTCATCAAATATGTAGGAAAACTTGTGTCCACTCTCAAGAGGTGTCAGCATTTGCTTCCCGAATCCCTGGCACTGTGGATGTGGCCTGGAGGTGTGGGATGGAGCATCCCTGTGCCTCACTCCCAGGGTGCCTTCCCATGGCTCTGCTCTTGCTACTCCTCTGCCTGGGCTGTGTCAGGTTTCCAACTTTGGCTGATGAAATACAGATGTGAGAGGCTTTCCACGGGGGAGAAAAGACGGAGGAGGGGAAGAACAGGAAATTCCCAGGGCTGGAGCTGGGAGCAGGGTAAAACATTACTTGGCATTTTATATGGACAGCAGGACCGGCTCTGGGAGGGAGAGTTGCTGCCTTTTAGGGATGCATGGACAGATCTACAGCAGCAGCTGCTGGGAGATAAACGGTGGTCTTCCCTGGGATTTCAGTGAATCTGTTCTGCACGTCCTGTTTCTTGTTCCTTCACCACACCCACATGCCCACATTCCTGAGTGCTGGAGGTGTGTGCCATGCATGTCACCTCCGAGGGTGGTCTTCGGACACACAGGGACAAAAAGGTGCACTATGGATGCTCCCAGGATCCTCTCCTCTCTCCTTGCCTCACCTCGCCTCGCCTCCCCTCCCCTCTCCCTTCTCCCCTCCCCCCTC
>VXAU01005626.1:375871-405854 GCA_013399695.1 Formicarius rufipectus
TGTCCTCTCCTCTCCATCCCCTGTGATGCTTCCCCCCTTCTCCGCGGTGCTGTCCCCCCTCCCTCTTCCTCTGTGATCCTCTCCCCTGTTTCCATCCCCTGTGTTGCTGTCCCCTTCTCTCCATCCCCTGTGATGCTGCCCCCCCTCTCCGTGGTCCTGCCCCCCCTCTCCATCCCCGCGGTGCTGCTCTCACTGCTCTCCTCTCTCCCCACAGTGAGGCTGTCTGGGAGAGCATGGCCCGCATGTGTGTGAGGACCCATCGCCTGGACGTGGCCCGGGTGTGTCTGGGGCACATGGGCCACGCCCGAGGAGCCAAAGCGCTGCGGGAAGCGGAGCAGGAGCCGGAGCTCGAGGCCAGGGTGGCCGTGCTGGCCATCCAGCTGGGAATGCTGGTAAATCCCAGGGCTGGGCTGGGCTGGGCTGGGCTGGGCAGGGTTTCTGTCAGAGCTCTGAAGGGAAGAAACTGCTGGTTGAAGGAAGCATCTTTTAAGGGTGGTTTATGTGTGAAACATGCGGCGGGCGTTGGCCGAGTGCCGTAGGCCCCCGCCTGTGGAGCCGGCTCCTCCTCTGAGGCCGCCGGTTCCAATCCCCAGGAACTCGCTGTCACCGTCCGAGCTGCTCGGCCGTGGCAAATGAACCTCAGGAGTAAAGGGGGTTGGGGCAGTTCCACGCACACTGTGCCTCACCTCAAACATCCATTGCACAGGCTGAGCCCAAAATCTTTGTTTGCGAAGTCCAGTCAGCAACATGTGTGAAACATCCAGCAGAAAACCTCTTTTCTTGGGGCGTAAAGTCTCTCCCAAGCTTAATCATTCTTGGTTTGACTGTGTTGGAAAGGGATGCGTTTTATTGTAACCAGGATGTTTTAACAAACGTGTTTTAAGGTCTGATATGGGAAACACAAGTTCCATTTTGATGTATTTTTTTGTAGAGTGAAAGGCTGGAGCTGCCACAGAACAAGGGCTGGCCTGAGGTGTTGCAGGAGTTTAGGCAAAATAGGTGTTTCCTGTGGGGCTGGCAGGCTCTGGTCAGTCACATTCACTACCTGTGCTGTCCCAGGGATGTCTGGACACCCAGATCTCCATCCTGGCTTCTCCTGTTGTGTGAGCAGGAAGTTAGTTGGATCCAACCCAGACAGAGGACACGCTCAGGCTGTTTCCCAGAGTTTGGTGTATGGGACAACTGCCCCTCATTCCTCCCCCTGGAGCCCAGCCTGGCTGCAAATACCCCAGAATGGACCTTGTCTTTCCCACATGTGTGTCTGAGCCCAGCCTCCTTGACTGCCAAGAGAACTAAACTGAGTTTGAGACCAGCATTGTCATGTGGATTGAGAATTGAGTGGTGCTGTTGAGTTAGAGGTGTGTGTGTATCCCACTCATTTAACATCTTCATCAGTGATCTGTAAGAAGAACAGAGATTTTTAATTTGGGAACCATAAGAGATCCATGCATCTCATCTATGAGAGGGAAAGGATTGATGAAATACCCCACAGTTCATAGGAAATAACAATAAAAAATGGCAAAGTGCTATGACAGCAAAAATCTGTTTGGGGCTGTTTGAGGAGATGCCACATCCTGGGGCTGGATTTGATAACTCCTGTCTGTGTGTTCAGGGCAGCCACAGCTGGAATGTGATTTCCACCCTTAAGTAGCTCATTATCAGGAAAAAAATGTTGATGATCTGGAAGAAGTTCAGAGAAAATCAGTGCAAATTGTTCAGCTCTTGGAAAGATTTCACAGACAGGGAAATCTTTAAGATGGTCAAATAATTAGAGTTTATCTTGAAGAGGTGTTTAGCAATCGACAGCTTTTTGAAGAGTATAAATGCTGGAGAGAGAAAGAGAGTACCTATTCTGAGTTAAAGAAAGAAAAGAAAATTCAAACTAAATGTTTGGAAAAGCTTCCTGGCAGAGAAAGCCCTGAGGCTGAAAAGTGGCAGTGCTTCTTTTCTTAGATATTTAGATCTGTTTGGAGAGGTGGAAAGGAGCTGCAGCAAAACAAATGCAGTTCTGCTGCTTTTTTCCATCTCATACAGAATCCTAGGGCAGGCATCTTCCTTTTCCACTTTCTATGTTTTTTTGAATTTGAAACAATAAGAGACAGAAACTATTTTTCTGTCTTGGACAGATAATCTCAATTTACTAAATATAGTGTTCAGCTGGACAGCAGTTGGGTGGAGCAGGAAAATGCTCCTTCCACAGGAGTGAGTACCTCTCAGAGCATAAAAATAATAGTTCCAAATTTGCTGCCCTTGCGTCAGCATCAGCAAACCCCTCCTGTTCTAATTCTGTCAGAAACTGATGGCATTTATTCCCAGGAATGGAGCTCAGCTGTCCACCAACAGCGTTGCTGCCTCTGCTGGGAGGTCACGGGTTCCCTGGGCTCATGACACCTGAATTCCAAGCCCCCAAGTGCCAGGACTTTCTGCCAGGGCTGCTCTGGGGTGGGCAGTGGTGGCTGTGCCCCCTCCTCAGCACATATCCCTTCTTTGGGGGCTCACAGTATTGAATCCTCGACGTCTTGCCTGAGTCACCCCCAGGATGAAAAACGTCAGGATCAGAGTGCTTCCCTTATTATTTTCCCCAAACATACCTGTGCTGGTTTAGAGTTAAACCGGCAGGGGAAATGAATCCAACTCAGAATGGGATTGCAAATCAGAATAACAATTTAATAAAAGATCACAAAATACACTGAGATGGAAGGAAAAATTCGTTTGTGCCACAAAACCAGATGTACAGTCCAGCACAGGGGGGCATGAGCAGGATGGAGCTCACCAACCCCTGTGCTGAGCACCACGTGGGCCCCCTGAGTTCAAAGTAAGAAGAAAGGAAGAAACCTGCTGGTGAAAATGATGGGTGCAGTCTGGGGCCAGTCTCAGTCCAGTCGAGGCTCTGCTCCTCCTCTGGATCTGAAGAGAGATCCCAGTCCCACAACCCCAACTTACCTCTGCTTGGGCTCAGATGGGAACACCCAGTCCCTCCCCCAGGGTGGGGAGTTTCCCAAGGGGTGATTTACTCTGTGAGGTCAATCCTGGCATATTTTTGGCATCCCTGTTGGCCCCTGAGCAGACATGACCCCTCAGGTGGCTGTGAAGGTGCTGGTGGCTCCCCAGAGGGGAGTTCTCACACCTGAGGCATTGGTGTGAAGACAGGAAAACTTCCTTATCCCACAGAAGTTCCTAAACTCCCTCTGTCCCCTGAGGGGTGGGGTGTGCCCTGGGCAGCTGCTGCCAATGGGCCATGGTGAGCAGTTCATGAGCAAAATGACCCAGAGGGTTTAGAATCCACCCCCACCCAGTGACAGACAGATCCTGGTACTATAACCAGCACAACGCCATTTCCCACGAAGGTGCTAATCCCGTGTGTGTGTTCACCTGGCCAGAGTTCTGCCTGGGTGGCTGTTGGTGGCCTCAGTGCTCTGTTCTCCTCCAGGAGGATGCCGAGCGACTCTACAAAGCCTGCGGGCGGCACGACCTGCTCAACAAGCTGTACCAGGCGTCCAACCAGTGGCAGAAGGCCCTGGAGACGGCCGAGCACCAGGACCGGGTGCACCTGCGCACCACCTGCTACAACTACGCCAAACACCTGGAGGCCACCGGGCAGCAGAGCCTGGCGCTCGCCCAGTAAGCGCCGGCCGTGGGCACTGGGAGCGCTGGGAGGTGCCTGTGGGGGTAGGCAGGCAAAGGGGGGGGTCTGCCGGTGGCCAGGGATGGTTCATTAAAGGCTTTTCCTCTTTCTGGGCCTTTCCGTCTCGTGGAGTGAAAACGTTCCCAGTGAAACTTCCCGGGTGAGGAACATGCAGTGTCAGAAAGGTGGGGAGTCTGTCAGGGCCAGTAACTAAACCCCACTCGTGTGCAGTCCTGTGCTTGTCTCTGAAGACCACTGCCTTCTTTCCCTTCCTTTCTCGTGGCAAAACCACTTGTTTACTTTTCCTGAGGGTTCCAGACACAACTGCTGGAGTAGAATTTAGTTTGACTTGGCAGTTTCTGGTGCCTGGTGCTCTCCCGTGGCCACTGAGTCCCATGAGAAGTCAGGAGAGGGGATTTTTAATGTCTTATATTTGTTGTCTGAAATCCTGTTTTTTATGAGTTTTACCATATGAAGTCTCACCATAATAATACTCTTAATAATAATGATGATGACTGTACCATAAGGTGGCCTCTGTTCAGAGTCAAAGCAGAGCTCTGTTGTGCTCAGACCCACGGGGGGCCACGGTGGGCAGGGGGGCAGGACAGGTGGGTGCTGGGCTGAGGGCAGTGGCAGAGGTTGATGTTGCAGTGGGTGGCAAAAGGACAAGGCACAATGTGGAGCCCAGGGCTCCTGTGACCTGCTCAGCCAGATGTGCTTTCTGGGTACTTTCTGGAATGGTTCTTTGGGCCATCACTGGCACTTCTGAAGTATTTACTGCCCTTTGGTCACAGACCACACCTCCCCCATTCCACCTGCCCTGCAGTACCAATGACCTAATTTTTGATGGTGCTGGTGGACTGCAACTGGTCTTACCTTGAACTTACTTATACAACTGAAGCAGAAGTTGCCAGTGTTGTCAGCGGATGGCTGGTGAACAAAACTAAAAGGATGTTTTACTCAGAAAGTGAGCTAATAAAGGCGGTGTCCTTTCATATCTAATACATTCTTCTTCTCTGCAGCTATGAGAAGTCAGACACACACAGGTTTGAGGTGCCCCGAATGCTCTCTGAAGACTTACAAGCCCTGGAGAACTATGTCAACAACATGAAAGACAAGTCAGTGCTGTGCTTGTTTCTTCTCCCACACGGGGTTGTCAGGTCTGAACTACAGCTCCTGATGAGAGCAGGGGTGGGGGAGTGTGAATCCCCTCAGCCACATTCTTTTCAGGATTGTCTTGCTCAAGAACTGCCCCACTGGCTCTCCAGGCTGACCTCCTGTATAGTGCAGACCTCAGAGTGTCACCCTTGGGTTGGGTGTTCAAAAAAATGTGTCTAGCCTTTAGTTCAAGCTCTCCAGGAGGGACAAACAGCCTCTGGCAGCTCTTGTTGCTGCAGGTAATACTGTTGCTTTTCCAGGAGCTTGTGGAAGTGGTGGGCACAGTACCTGGAGAGCCAGTCAGACCTGGAATCGGCGCTCAAATACTATGCCCTGGCTCAGGATTATTTCTCCCTGGTCCGTGTCCACTGCTTTCAGGGCAACATTCAGAAGGTGAGGCCACCTGCTCCCACCTGCTCCCATCTGCTCCCAGAGCTCTCCTTCCTGGGACTGTGGGCAGCTGTAAAGCCCTGTGGTGCCCTTTGCAGGCTGCTGAGATAGCAAATGAGACGGGGAACTGGGCAGCCTCCTACCACCTAGCACGGCAGTACGAGAGCCAGGAGGACATCAGGCAGGCCGTGCACTTCTACACCAGAGCCCAGGCCTTCAACAACGCCATCCGCCTGTGCAAGGTACGAGCAGGGGGCAGCTGCTCCAGAGTCAGCACCCCCCAGGGCAGCACCACGTGTTGGTGTCTGCTCTCTCCTGAGAGACACTGCCTGCCCACGGACAGCCCGGGGTGAGGCTGCTCCTGGTTCCTGCTGGCATCTTCTTCTGGAGGTGGATCAGTAAAGCTTCGGTGGTTTGGGACAGGACTCTGTTGTACAGCTGATCAGAGTCTGCCTGAAATGAATTATTGTCAAGTCACTTGGGGTGTAGAGGTTTTACACAGAAGGGTGTGATGGTTTGCTGCTGTGTGACAGCACAAAGCCACAGGCTTGCCAGAAGTGAGAGTTATGAGCTCTGTATGCACATCCAGAGCCAAACCTTTGCTTCTTAACAGGCAAACAATTTAGATGACCAGTTGATGAACCTGGCTCTCCTGAGCTCGCCAGAAGACATGATAGAGGCAGCCTGCTATTACGAGGAAAAGGGGGAGCAGATGGACAGAGCTGTCATGTTATACCACAAGGTAAATGTCTTTTTAGTAAAAACTCCCAAACTTTAAACTGAAGCAGTTTCTACAGCAGAGGAACATTAAATCAACCTGGTACTTAGTAATCCCTTTGGGGTGGGTGATGCTTTATTAACCCGCTTCAGGCCGTCCTGTGCACCGGCTCTGTAGTATTTAAGGAAGCCTCCCTGTCACCTCTGCAGGCTGGACACTTCTCCAAAGCCCTGGAGCTGGCCTTTGCCACGCAGCAGTTCGGGGCCCTGCAGCTGATTGCTGAGGAGCTGGACGAGCGGTCGGACCCGGCCCTGCTCTCCCGCTGCTCCGCCTTCCTGGTGCAGCACGCCCAGTACGAGAAGGCGATGGAGCTGCTGCTCACGGCCAAGAAGGTGAGCCGAGCCCTCCGGCCCCCTGCACAGCTGGGGGAGCAGACACGTGCGCACCTCACACGGACATCTGTCTGTGCAGGGAGACAGACTCTGAGGCACTGGTGAGGTTTAAAGTTTTCTCCCGAGTCATTGGCCGTGCCGGAATGCTGAGTACCCAACCCACCCTGTGCCCACTCCTCTTTGATGAGCTCCTTTCTTCCATGTTCTGCAAGGGCACAGTAGCCCTTTTCTGGGCTAAAGGCTACTCAGAATTTATTCCTGTATGGGAAGTTCCAGAATATTTAACAAAATCTTCCGATTTATTTGTATTTGCTGAAAACCTTTGTGATATCAATCATGCCTAACGAATCAGACTTGCAGGACTCTGACAATCTCACAATCAGAGTCAAAAAGACTGAATCTTTCATGGCACCCTCGTGTCCCCTGAGAACAGGGGAGAACCAAAGGGGTCATGGAAGAACAGGCATGTGCTTAGCAAACAGAACAGGACAGTGTGATCCTGAACAGGGGCTGATGTCAGGATGCCTCACTACACGCCAATGCTCCAGAGCATCCTCAGCTGCTGCTGTGTGCAGTTGGTTTCTGTAGATCACACCACAAGCAACCTGAACTTTCACAATAGTGTTTGCAGCATCTCCTTGCTCTCTTGCTCCCCTCAGTACCACGAAGCTCTGCAGCTGTGCCTGGAGCAGAACCTGACCATCACTGAGGAGCTGGCGGAGAAGATGACGGTGTCCAAGGACTCTCAGGACCTCCCCGAGGAGTCTCGGAGGGAGCTACTGGAGCAGATCGCCGACTGCTGCATGAGACAAGGCAACTACCACATGGCCACCAAGAAATACACACAAGCAGGAAACAAGCTGAAGGTCAGCCTGGAGAGCCTCAAAACAAGGGTGTTTTGTAAAGTAAACCTTGGAGCAGACTTCCTACAGTACCTACCCAGACGAGGTTTCCGAGCCATCTTGGCTGTGTTTTTGCATTCACAGTATTTTCCCTCTCCCCTCCCTGTGCCCCCATTTCCATTGCCAGGCTATGAGGGCACTTCTGAAATCTGGAGATACCGAGAAAATTATCTTCTTTGCGGGAGTTTCCAGGCAGAGAGAGATTTACATCATGGCAGCCAACTACCTGCAGTCTCTGGACTGGCAAAACGACACCAAGATCATTGCCAACATCATCAGCTTCTACACCAAAGGAAGGGCCCTTGACCTCCTGGCAGGTTTCTATGATGCCTGTGCTCAGGTATTGCCCATTTCTGGGACTGCTGGAGGGTTTGGTTTGTAGGCTCTGGAGCAAGACCTTGGTGTCCTTTCTCCTTTTGCAGGTAGAAATCGATGAGTACCAGAACTATGAGAAAGCCCACCGAGCGCTGGCAGAGGCCTACAAGTGCCTCTCCAAAGCCAAGGCCAAAAGCCCTGTGGAACAGGAGAGCAAACTTGCCCACCTGCAGAGCAGGATGAGCCTCATGAAGCGGTTCACCCACGCTCAGAGGTGAGCTGCAGCACTCAGAGCATGGCAGCCAAGGGACAGAAACACCACACCAGAGCAGAAGTTGTGCCAGAGCACCTGCAGTTTAATGAGTAATTTGCAGCCTCTCTTAAAAGCTGCTGGTGTGTTTTTCTAGCAAAGAAACCATGAGATGATTTTGAAAAGTGCTGTTGGCCTTAAAGGTGGAAAGGTAACCTGAAAGAGAGGGAAGTGTATGGACCGAGGGAGGTGTAGCCAGAAAGGTGATTATCACAGACTGGTTTGGGTTGGGAGGGACCTTAAAGACCATCTAGTTCTACCCATCCCTGCCATGGGCAGGGACACCTTCCACTGCCCCAGGTGGCTCCAAGCCCCATCCAACCTGGCCTTGGACATTTCCAGGGATGGGGCAGCCACAGCTTCTCTGGGCAACCTGTGCCAGGGCCTGCCCACCCTCACAGCCAAGGATTTCTTCCTAATACCTAAACTAAATCTCCCCTTTTTCAGGTTAAAGCCATTCCCCCTTGTTCTGTCCCTCCATCCCTTGTCCCAAGTCCCTCTCCACCTCTCCTAGAGCCCCTTTAGGCACTGGAAGGGGCTCTCAGGTTTCCCTGGAGCCTTCTCCTCTCCAGGTGAACACCACCCCCACCTCTCCCAGCCTGTCTCCAGCGCAGAGGGGCTCCAGCAGTTGGAGCATCTCTGTGGCCTCCTCTGGGCTCTCTCCAGCAGTTCCATGTCCTTCCCGTGCTGGGACCTCCCAGGCTGGAGGCAGCTCTGCAGGGAGGGTCTCACCTGAGCGGAGCAGAATCCCCCCACCAACGCTGTGGGACCAGCCCAGCACGTGTTGGGGGTTTTGTTTGGGTTCCTGTTACGGAACAATTCAGTAAAACCTCTTCCCTGTCCTTGGCCTGACAAGCTGACCCCCCTCCCTGGGCTGTGAGAGTTCCCTTCTGCCCTCTCCTAGACTTTACCCCGAGGACCCCCAGGAAGCAGTGCGGCAGTGTGAGCTGCTCCTGGCAGAGCAGGACTCCGAGGACGCCGTCCGGCACGGCCACATCCTGGCCTTTCTGGTTCAGCATCATGCACGAGTGCAGGAATTCCAGGTGGTGAGTGAAGCCTTCGTTGTTCCACCCTCCAAAACCCACCTGAGCAGCCTGGGGGGGTGGCTCTCACAGAGGAAAATATGGCATAGGAGCTGAACTGCACTGCAGGGTGAGGCACAGCTCATTGCTCTTCCACTTCGTGGCATGAGGAGAGAAAAAGCTCCCGGGACAGAGAGATGGATGGTGGTGCATCCTTAAGCAGCCCCAGTTAGGAGAACACAGGGTCTGTCTGGGTGCCAGCCTCAGCTGTCACAGCACTCTGCCTCTGCCACCTGGCCAGAGAAGAAAGAGAACTGCACAACTGCAGTTATTTGAGGAAATGGTGAATCACCCCTTCAGGGCAGACGTGCCACACACCCCCAGTGCTCCCGCTGAACTGTGACCTGCTGCTGTGATGGAACACGAGGGTGCCAAGGGCGAGTTCCTCCAGCTGTGCTGATCAAAGCACAGTCAGTGGTGTGTGCTGGACCCCCCCAGCAGTGCAGCCCTGACAGCCATCTCTGCTTCCTTCAGGCTTATCGCTACCTGCAAGAGATGCAGAAGAGAATCGCGGCCTCACAGCTGAGCTTCTACGTGTCTCCACACACCCTGGAAGCCGTGCACCGAGGAGCAGGAGTGCCCATGAGCCAAGCCCTGGCTCCAGCACACACTGGCCAGGCAGACAGGGAGGTGGAAGAAGAAGTGGCTGAGGAAGTGGAGGACCCCTGAGAATGCACAGCTGCCAAAGGCAAAGCTGACTTTAATGTCAGGTCATTTACTGTGTCCTCGTTAGGGGTCCTGGATCAGTCATGTGCTGCTCCCACTCAGCTTCTTGGTTATAACCAAGAGATTTATTTTTCCTGCTTGACTGTACAAGCAATAGTACTGGAGTTAATATTACAACATACAGAGATTCATGTGTACACCCTGTTAGAGTTGGTTTTATTATTTTAATAAACTTCAGGCAGAAAAAAAACAAGACCTGCATATTGTAACTTCAGGCCCTTTGGGGAGTAGAGAAAGGCTGAGCAACCGAGGTGAAAACTGAGTTGACAAAATTTTCAAAGTACAACTTTGATCTATAATTTCCTAGAAGTGAGACCTTCTAAAAACCAACTCCATCCCATCGGGGAAGGACCTTGACTAAAAGTCCAACTACCCCCTGCTGCAGGCTGAAGGCAGAGCTCCCCCCACAAAGCTCCTGCATGTACATACCCCAGAGGGTCCTGTGGGGCAGACCACTGCAGACATCTGGGCTGAACCTCAGGGCCACAGAATGGCTGGGGTGGAAGGGGCCCTTTCCTGATCCAAACCCTTCTCCAGCTGGTCACTCTGAGCAAGTGAAGCTTCTTTCTCACAGGGCAGCTCCTCTTCCAAACACCACTTACATCAAGCCACACTGTACTGGTTATATTTTAGGATGCAAATTTCTGCCCTGGCACAAGCAAAGAAGCTCATTGTAACAATCAAGGTTCTGCTCACCTCTCAGCCTGCCATCCTGTCCTGCCAAGGGGGAGTAATTGGGTCACTCACACATTTCTTACCAACCAGCCCTTCTGCTTTGAATTGTTTATATTTTGTGACTTGTTTCAAAACTTGGGGTGAGTATAAAGTTTTTAAATTGCTTTCAGGGGCAGGGAAGATTTTATGGTCCAAATCTCAATGTTAGTTTTTCTTCAGTAGAAACTTACTTCTGTACTATGATTACACAGAAAGAATTCCTCCTTTATTCCCTCCCAAGCACCAGCTCAAGCCTTCAAGATCCAGCACATTTCCAGCACTTTGGTGTAGTCATCCAGTGTCTGCATCCCATCAGCAGTGCCATCCCCTGCACCAATGCCACCCCTTCCAACAGCTGCTGTCCCCAACTCCAGCTGCTCAGCGACGTGGGAGCCTCTCTCAGGGGCAGGTCAGAGTGGCAAGTGGCTGTCCCAAGCCCTCCTGTTTTTCTGACAAGAAAGCTCCCTGAGATCTTCCCCATATTTTTAGCTGAGTGCTGAGCCCTGCCAAGGTTATAAATAGCTGGGTGGGGGCTGGGGGAGGATGGCAGTGCTCGCTGCCTTCCTGCATCTGTACTCACTGTACCGGATACCAAGAGCTCACTCAATTGGCCTCCACTACAAAGTCCAGATGTCAAGTCAGGCCCGCTGGCTTACAGCTCAGCACCCTTCCCCCTCCTTCCTCTCCTCCAGCCAGGTGACTGCTGGACAGGCCCAAGCAGTGCCCAAACACATCCAGCTGGCAGGAGCATGAGGTAAAGGTCATTTCTGCTACCCTTCAGCTAGGAAGGGACAGCTTCAAGTTTCTTTTTCAGGTTCTCCATCAGCAGCAAGTTCTGCAGGGCCAGCCTCCTGCAGTCCCCATCGGGATCTTTCTCCACCACATCTGCAAAAGAAGCAGCCACTGTTAGCTGGAAAAGGGGAAAAGCCACCTTGATGACTTCTCACTGTTTCACTGACAGTCACAGAACTGAACACAACAGTGTCTGCACCTATGGCTGGGCTGGACACCAGCACTTGCAGCAACTGCATTAGGCCAAAAGGCGAAGATGCACAAACCTGACCAGCTAAAGCAGCATGAACTCAGTAAAGCCCTGACTGCCACAGGAGACTGTGCTCTGGGCAGTCTTGTAGGAGAAAAAAAAATAGTCCCTTGGGTTGAAACACTACAGACACTGTCTGATCTTGGACTCCACGGGATACTCCTCATGCCAGAATTCGTACTTGTGCCCTCAAGCTACACATAACCTTTGTACAGCTGACCTACAAGAGGGAATGCAGTCTGCGGTTAGAAACCCACTCTCTCCAGAGCCTCAAGTCTCCATTCTGCCATTCCTGCAACCCACAATGGTCAGTGCTCCCTCCCGAATTTGGGGTCACGCTGCCCTTGCAATGAAGAGAGGAGGAGGAGGAGGCAGGCCCCAAGACTCAGCACATTCTCTGTCCTGAGACAGAGTCCTTCCCCGTGCTATGCAGCCCAGCAGGGCAGGCACGAGGCTGTTCCCAGCTGCTGTTGTTGCAGGGGCCCTTAGCAGGCTGCAGAGTAAGAACCAGGATGCACGCAGGATGTCTGAGCAGGGCAGGCTGGAAGAGCAGGGAGCCTGTGTGAGGATATCCTGTACGCACGAGCCGTGTGCTGGGAGCCGGCACTGTCAGCCCAAACACATGAGTCACAGCCGAGGAGGAGGAGGAGGGCTATTTATAACGCGGCGGGGCTGCACCCTGCTGCTGCCACACTGCTCGAGGCACAGGGCAGCCTACGAGGCACACTGGGACAAGCTCAGAGTGCTGTTGGTGCTGTTTCTGTTCCATGAGCCTGGATGTGGCTCTGCACAGGAGGCACCAGAGGGGCCTTTGGGTGCTGACAGGAACCACTCACCCGTGACAGCTCCACAGCACTCGCAGGGGGTGGGAATTCCCTCAAAGGCAGCTGCTGAGGAATCAAAGGAACCGTTTCCTAGAAGTGTTGAGGTATTCCCTCCCTCCCTCGGGAAGGATCAGGCTGCTCAGCAGTAGGTTCAGCGTGGCACTAAGGGCAATGATGGGCAAGTCCCTGGTGGATTCTCACCTCTACCCCAGCTGAAGTGTCCTAAAGCACCCAGAGAGCAGACAGTGCTGTGACAGTGACTAAAGCAGTTTCTTAACTGTGAGCAGCTCTGGTTACAGCCTGAAGGGCAGACACAGTCACCGAGTGCACGACAGCAGTTTGTGCAGGCCCTGATGAAACAACAAACTGGAACAGATTTGTGGATTTCTACCAAACACCTCATGGATAACATTTCCTATCCCACTGTTCATCCCTGTGCTTTGGCCATGGCAGGATACACACAGATGGTTTAAGCTGAAACCCAAAGCAGCCATGAGGCTCCTGTGCAGGGCAGCTTGTCCCTCCCAGCTACAGCACAGCCAACACACACCACCTCTGCAAATCTTGTCTGGAAGAGTCATGAAAAAACAGCAAGTGCATGAGCCCAGACCTGTGATTCAGTCACAGAAGCACGACTGTAGTGGCAGCCCTGACCTGCTGGATCAGTGCCCCTCCCTGGGCAGTCACTTTACCAACAACCTTACAACACACAGCAAAGCACAGCCCAAGGACCTGTTGTGTTTCAGGAAGCAGCTCCAGAAGCCCCTTAAACTGCACTTAAGTTGCATCTGACCAGACGTGGAGCTGAGTTGAATTCTTTAAGGTTTCTGAATGACTCCTACAGCCATTTTCCTTTTTCTGGTACACCCACCATATCCTACCCTGCTCCCATTCCCACCAGGATCAACTACACAGTTTTCATGTAAAGAGATGGTTATTACACTACCTACAGCCATGAGAAGCTGCTACTAGTTCTCTCCTCCTCCTCCCCCAAATTACTCATTAAAAACAGATTATGCAGCCCCTCATGCTGGAAATACATTCCTGAAAGGCTTCACTTGGTAACTGAAGTGTTAACTGCACAGATTCCTGAGAGCACCCCATGTCATGGGAAAAGCGAAGTCTTCAGCCCCACAAGGCAGCTCTCTTCCTTTCAAAGGGCAGGAGCTCCCCAGCCTGCCAGGACTGGAGCCTGGCTGGGTCACTGTCACTTCCTGCAGGCCCCTCGTGGGAAGCCACTCACCAAGAGAGAGAATGGGGAAGGGAACCAGGGCAGGGACTCACAAGAGTCACCCTCAGAACACAGTGGAGGCTTCAGCACTGGTTCCTCTGTTACCTCCAGCTCTCTGCAGTGCTTGAGTACTGCTCTGTGTGAACCCTGCCAGAACCCAAGGACATAGCACAGCCTGTGTCCACCTTGGGTGCAGCATTCAAAGCCCTTTGTTTTGTTGGGTTTTCTTTCTATCAGCAGTAGAAGGTGGGAGATGGGGCCATGCTCCTCTGTTTTCAGCACTAACAACCCCCTCCTCCTGTGCACATGGTGGGAGAGGGTCATATAAGCCTGATGTGCCACTTCTGGCCAAAGTTACTGCCTGGGTGCAACAGGGAATGTGACAATCCTTCCTGCAGCTTCTCGAAGTGGGTGGTTGGATGTTCAGACAGAGAAAGGGGGCACAGAATACCTCTGGGATTTCTCTGGTTGGCCTATGAAGACAGTCACAGCTGGAAATGCCACACACAGCTCTCAGCTTATGCCTCAGGTACCTTGGCACTGCACCCCCTGCAGCACACAGGGTGCTCTGCTGATCGTGCCAACCTCTGCTGTACAACACCAGGACATCCCTGCTGCCCTCACAGTCAAGGACAAGCTGCACAAAGACTGCACCACTCACCAGGACAGCACTGGTGTGTCCCACCATGTCTTACCTCCCAGCCAGGACTGAGTCTCCAGCAGTTCCTCTGTCATGTCTGTCAGAAGCAGCTGTGCAGGGACACTGAGGAGCAGAGAGGAGACACAGGACAAGAGGCCCTGGCGCACGTACCTGTGGAGAAGGACTGGTTAGAGCCTGCAGCTCCACACTGTACCCTGATTTATTCACCTCAGGGCTCTCCAGTTTCAAATGCTATGACGACTTTGGCCATACTGCTGCTGATAGGGCTGTAATCATGCACCAGCCAGCAGTGTGCCCAAATCCAGAGCCCCTGCCATGCTGTGGTGCAGCAGTTTAGCACAACTGAGAGTCCACAGTTTCAAACCAGAAACTGGATGTTTAAAGCCTTTTGGCTACACGTCTGAATCCTTTTCCATGGCTGAATGCTGGAATTGAATCTGAAGTTTTCTGAGCTCCCTGAGTAAACAAATATTAAACTATCACATGGCCAGGTGGTCAGGAAATCTGTCAAGCTTTCTACAGGTAATGGCTCTACTGCCACACTAGAAGACACCAGCCATCTTTTTGTGTTGGTCTGGCATTAAACTCAGTCATAAGAACACACAGCTGGGGGAGAGCACAGAGTTAATGCATTGAGACACTGACACCCTGAGTCAGGTGGTAGTCTGGGACAAAGACAACTCGTGGCTGGAGGGTGGCTCACAGCTGATCCTTAAAAATGAAAATACACAACTACAGCAACTCACGAGTCCGTGTGGAAACGCAGCGTCCAAACAAACTCCAGCAGTGCCTTTCCCATTGCTGTCACTGCCTGCAAGAGAGGACTGTGGCAGCACCACCAACACCTTCCCCACCCCACCCCACCCAGACACATTGATCACAGAGTCGCAGCATGTCCTGAGCTGGAAGGGACCCACAAGGATCACACAGTCCAGCTCCTGGCCCTGCACAGGACAGCCCAACAATCCCACCCTGTGCCTGAGGGGCTACAATTAAATTCATTTTACAGATGAGGAAACTGGCAGTAAAATGAAATGGTGTGCCCAACAACCCAGAGAAGATGACAGCGTTTCTACAAGAAGCAAAAGATAGTTTGGGGTGGCTTAAACTCAGTGTTTCTTCTCTGACCAATTTTCCCCAGCCCCTTCCACAACCCCTCAGCCCACACAACCCAAACCTGCTGCCAGCCCAGTGCAGCAGCCCCAGAGCACACTGCTCTTCCAGAAGGCACCTCCAGCTCCCAGGCTGGCAGTCTGCCCCCCTCTCTGCCCTTCCTTACCACAGTGTTGACAGCCAAGTACATCAGGACTGCTAAAGTGTGGACCAGTCTTCCAAGGACTAAGTGATCTTCCCCCAGGAGGTCAAATGTTGTCAAAGGCCTGCAAGTGCAAGACAGAGTCGTGAAGCGATGAGAAGGCTGAGCTGTGCATCTTTGGAACAGCTGGGGAGTTCTGCAGGAGGAATTGTCCCCCATAAGCCTGAATCCCTACAACAGTCATCACACAGTCACTGCAAGGTTAACACAGCCCACAGCTGTTTGCTCTCATCTTTTATCCCAGACCAGCATCTCCCAAAGCAATATGCTCTACTCCCACAGCAGCTATCACACATTTTACCAACAGACTTTACTTGGAAAGACCTGCAGGCAAAACCTGTCCCCACTGCCATACCCTTGCCACTGCTATTACCATAATCCTGATTATCATGGAATCAATTACTCAGCCTTCTTAGGTTAGGAAACTTAAGGTACTGACTATGTCCTGTGTTCTATACTGCAGTCACAAAGACAAGTGCAGGAGACAGACCCAACCAAGACAGAGTTAACTTTGGTTCAAGACAGCAGTCTGAGCATTGTGGTTTGTGAGAACTTCCCACAGTGGAGGCTCAGCCAACCTGGTGTGGTGCAGCCAAAATCACTGGTCTGTGGGATTATCCTTCATGATGGCTCTCACTTCTGCAGGGTCCTACACACTCCTGCCCCACCAGACTTTCTAAGCTCTGTGACTGACCCATGTGTCAGTGCAGTGCCACTGGCTGCTGCACAGCCCCTGGGCTTTAGCCTCCTGCTCTGAGGCAAGCAGAACAAGCAGAAAGGTTCACTCTAGCAGCTGCCAGACCCACGTGGTAAGGGGTTCACACTCACCTGTCAAAGTGCTGAATCAATGGAAAAAAGAAGTGCCCAGCAACAGAATTGAACTTGTTTGGGCCAGAAGGCAGTTCCATGTGACACCGGCCCTGTCCAAGACAAAAGTGAAGTCCAGACACAAAATGCAGCCCCCAGCTCCTCCACTTCACTGGACACTGTCATGACTACAGACGCCCTGCAGCCAGTCCATCATGAGCCACTGCTTGCACACCCATGGCTACCAGTTTCCCAATTTGATTGCCCACTGCCCACTTCAGATCCTCTCCATATCTAAATATTTCAGTACAGTACACCCAGCTCAGTACTGCTGGGTTAGAGACAAGGAATAAGAACATACAAGGGATAAAGGAATTTTGCAAAAAAATCTCTCCAGGGGAATTCTGGGAACTAGGAAACTGTCATCAGTTTATCTCCCTGGAAAATAGGAAGGCTGAGACAGTCCAGTGCAGAGGCAGCTTGTGTGGGATCTGTGAGGTGCAGACACAGCTCCCTGTAGCGGCCAGACAAGCTCAGAACAAGCACAGAACAGCCACTCTCCCTCAAAGCCAGGCAGGGAGTTCCAGGTTAATTTCCCTCTGCCTGCTGGGAGAGGACTACAGGAGTTGGTACTCTGCACCAGAAGACTCAGCCAGACACCAAGATAAATTCATATTTGAAGTTACAGTGTCTTTCCTTTGGATTGGGCCCACTTTCACAGGTATTTTGCTCTTTCCATGCAGAACTCCAGCAGCTCTGAGTGTCCCTGTTTTTGCTGGATTTCACCTTTTTTTTTCTTTTTTCCCTGGTCTCACCATATCAAATCTCCGGGTCTTGCTTTTGATCCTCTCATCAACAATTCTTCTCCAGTCCTTAGAGCTGTCACTTCCAGGAAGGAGCTGGATATGAGGCTTTGGGGCACCAGAATCCTTGGTCTTCCCGTGGAATTTGGGACAGGACAGTTCCTGAGCTGCCAAAACCAACACCTATGAAACAGAGAGAGGTTCAGTTAAAAAGGGGCAATCCATAGGGAACAACAGCCACCTGCACTCAAACTGATAGGAGCAACAAGGCAGAAAGGCACAAGAGGTTCAGGGTGAAGAACAGCAGGGAACCAGCCACCTGGCTCTGAGGTACTGACCAAGCACTTGGTCACTTAACCCTGGAACAGAGCAGTGGCTCTTCTTCAAAGAGGTGTGGAAGGAGTCACAGACAGATTGCTGTGCTTCAGAAAGGGAAGATAAAACAGACTGGTGAAGTGAAAGGAAACAGTGGCTTCTCCCAGGAAAATGCCCAGCACATTCTCTGCATTCTGTGGAGCAGGATCCCTGTGTAGTGGAATGTAGCAAGGTTAGGAACAAGAGGGGAATGCCAGGCACAAATAGGAATGGAAGAGATTCCCCTGTCCCTGCCAGGAGGAATAAAAGGAATAAAAGGTGACCCCATCACACCTCAGCACTGGTGCAAGAGACACAAGGGCAGTGGGAGGTGAGAGCACTCACATCGAGGATGTCCATGCGCTGACGGAGACTGTAGTTCAGAGAGTAGAACTGGGAGATCAAGTACTTTGAGACCTGTACAGAAAAAACAAGGTGCAATGAATGCAGACCCAGGCTGCAAACAGCCTTCCCACTAACTCTTTAGGCATTTCGTTTCACAGGTCCTGCTTCCTGTAAGGTAACAGCAAGGCTCCCAGAGAAGGGAAGAGACACACTGGGTAAACAGGGGAAATTTGGACACTTCCACTCCCAGATGCTCCCAAAGGAAGTAAATTACAAATGGGACTTTGTCATTCTTCTGTCCCTCCTGTGCAGAGGTACCCAAACAACTGCCATGGCAGCTAGGAGACCTCACTGTGGCCTTTCTGTACTTAAAGAGGGTTACAGGAAAGATGGACGGAGGTTTTAGCCAGGGCCTGATGGGAAGAAGGGTGAAGGTGTTAAACTGGCAGAGGATAGATCTAGATTGGATATAAGGAGGGAATCCTTCCCTGTGAGGTTGGACAGGCCCTGGCACAGGTTGCTCAGAGAAGCTGTGGCTGCCCCATCCCTGGAAGTGTCCAAGGCCAGGGCTTGGAGCAATCTGGGATAGTAGAAGGAGTCCCTGCCCATGGCAGGGGATGGGACTGGATGAGCTTTAAGGTCCCTTCCCATCAAAACAGTTATGTGATTTCATGATTAGAATCATCAGTCAAGTCTTTCTCTATAGAAGCCCTTTGTGCCTCAGCTCCCCTCTATGTGAAACCCTTCAGGAAAAGTCCTTGTCTAACCTGCCTTGTCACACACACACTCTCACCAACAGCCTCCAAACAGTTCCTCCAGCATGACAGGGTTTGCTCTTTCCTGTTGGTTCAGTCATTTGTTGCAGATTGTTCAGCTGCATCAATGTCAGACCTGAACTACCTGTTGCACCACACTGACATGACAGCTGCCTCTACCAAACCAGCAGATTTCAGCTGCTTCAGTTTTTGCCTGTGCCCCAACCAGAAAAAGGACAGCAGTAAAAGGGACTCACAGGTATTGGATCTGTGGTTAAAACAGCTACTTGAGCTCTCTGACGGAGCTCCACGAAGCCTTCAATGCAGGTTTTCTCCTCCAGATGCAGTAGTATTTTTGCCAGCTCCACACTAACCTGCTCAAAATAATGAAAAAAGGAATTAAATCCCTGATAGAGGGGTTTTGCCCCCCCCTCCCCCAGGATTTACACACCATTTCTAATATTTAAAAAAAGACATTCCACATAGGTAACATGTCCATTATTGAGGAGGAAGAGAAAGCACATTAAGCCAATGCCATCAAGACAGATTTCTCAAAACCCTAAACAAACCCCCTGTCTAACAATTCTCTGTCCATATTCACTTGGGCTTTTTGGAGAAGAGGTGGCATCATGATATAGGATGACTTGTCCCTATAGCTGATGCGTTAAAGGGTGCAGTCCCACACCCCTTCCCTTTCTCAGCCTGTGTCTTTACCACCTGCACATGTTGGTGACCATTTTTTGCAGAGTGACCTTGTCCCAGATTCCTCCCACCTGAGCTTTTCATCTTGACCAGTACAATCCAGCTATTCCCCCCAGAAGACATTAGGCTTCTACGAGAAAACAGAAAACTCATTTGGATTTTACTCCCCTTTTTGTGGGGGAGTAACAATTAAATTGAATTTCAATTCAAAAATCAAAAAGGCTGCTCTGTAATCTGCATTTCATGCTTTTCCTGCCCAGCACAAAGCACAGAGCTCCCTCACACAGGCAAGCTCTACTGGCAGCAGTTTCATTTGGAGTGCTGGGGCTGTTGGATGCCACACTGCTGCCTTCACCTTTGTTCCTTTGTGCTCTAGAGCCTCACCTCCAAGGCAACTATTTCCATCTACTTCCCTTCCCAAGCTGAAAGCCTGGCAATGTGTACCTTAAATGCAGGTACACATTAGCCTGGCCTGCTGCCCCACTGGCACCTTCAGCATCCTCCTGACAGCCCTCTGGTAACCTGGGTCATACCTCTCTTGTTGCTGCTGGATTCCTCCTCACCAAACTCTCCAGGGCCTTGACTGTAGCCTCCCATTTGTCCACATCTTCAGATCCTGTCAGAACTGAAGGTCATCAAAAGACAAGCAAAAGTTATGCCCAGAATGGCTGTGATGGGTACATACCCCAGCTTCCTGCTGCCAGTCTTGGTACAGGCAGGTATCACTGACCCAGCACGACCAGCATTAGGAACCAAACTGAAATCACTTAAAAATCTTACAGCTTCTTCAAATCAGCTCAGAAAAAAAATAAACCTACACAGAGATGTCTCTCCCAAACCTGGAAAGAAACAGATGGACTCAGCCTAAAATCTCCTACCTTCAATACAGCCTCGGATATACACAGGAGCCTTCATCTTCAGCTCCTTATCCTCTGACATGTCGTAAGGGACGAGGTCGTCATCGCTAGAGAAGAAACACAGGCAGGGCTTAGTTTATGGGGTGCAGATGTTCTTGCTGTGCCCAGTTACCCACACTCAGAGAAGGAGCCAGAACACACCCTGTCATAACCCCATCACTCCTACATCACCCAGCTGAAGCCTGGCTTGAGAGGGGTCCTTAGGAGATCTCTAAACTAGTCAGGGAAAAAGCAGCCCTGTGACCAGATCTGAAACTGGATCTCCTGGTCGAGGGCAGGAAGCAGCCACGAGACCAAGAAACTAGAAGCTGACTCTTGAGATTTCTTTATATATTGACATATTTCTTTACATAGTGACAGAATAAGGCAGGTCCACTATTAAAATGGGTAAATATATCCAAAATTTCCAAGAAACATGTTTCCAAGTCAAATGGAATAAATACAGTGGCTGCACACAATGTGGGATTTGCTTAATTTATTAACATACTTGCATGCAATTTCCCATGCAAAGCCACTCAGCTGAACAAAGTCAGAAATCACATTTTCCAAGAAATGCAGGTACTGATGGCTCCCTTCTTCACAGATCTACCATTTATTTTCCATTTTCTCCCAGTTATTGCCCCACACCTGTCAAGCTCAGCATCTGACTCCTCATCTTCCATCACAGGGAGTGCTGTCTGGGATTTCTTGTTACTTTCTGGTACCAGTTGCTGTGCAGCATCTGCTTTCTCACTCCTGCTGTGAGGAACAAGAAGCTTTAAAATGAATACAGTAACAGTCCTTACTTACAAGTAAGGACTTGTAAGTCCCACCAACCCCTGCTGCCTGAACAGAACAATAGATAATTATTCCTGCTGCAGTCTCAGCTTGGCTGACACAGAGAGCAAAGTCCTGGGAAGGAGATGGGATAAGGGAAGAAGAGAAACAGAATCTCAGAAGAGCAATGAACAATAAAAATTCAACTGGCTCCTTTGCTGTGTTCCCCTGCACTAAGCTGTACCTGGGACTGCCAAGGAAAGACTGTGATAACTGCATCACACTGGCCTGCACCAGATTTGGAGCTGTGAATGAAACTGAACTGAGAGTAGGTTTAAGTTGGATGTTAGGAATAAATTCTTGGCTGTGAGGGTGGGCAGGTCCTGGCACAGGTTGGTCAGAGAAGCTGTGGCTGCCACATCCCTGGGAGTGTCCAAGGCCAGGTTAGATGGGGCTTGGAGCAACCTGGGCTGGTGGAAGGTGTCCCTGCTCATGGCAGCGGGGGTGGAATGGGATGAGTTTTAAGGTCCCTCCCAATCCAAACCACCCCATGAGTCTATGAAATGAAGAAAAAAACATTTTTAACAATTGCTAAATAGGATGAATACAATAATAGAGAATATTTTTTCTGTGTCCATCTATTTCTGTGGACCTTGGCACTGTCCTTTCATCTCTCTGCTTCTCAAAAGCTGTCTCTGACAGCTGCCTGTGCTGGTCATGCCCCTGGAATGGGAACAATAAATACTTCCATGGAGTGCTGGACACCTTCATCTGCTAATAACATGAAGTGCTTCATTCCTCTGCTGATCAAACTGAGTGCTTCCAAGAGCCTCAGCAGATGCCCTGGAAATTAACAGCACCAAAGAGCCAGTCTTTTGACTGACAGATACAGGGAATTTTTGTCATGGATGAACAGGCTGGGGGCACACAGCCCAAATGCCAGATTTTCAAGATGCAAACAGAAGCTCCCATGATTCCACGCAAGGGCACACCACGTTCACCACGTGCAGCTGTCATACAGGCTATTTCAATATATGTTACCATTTGAATTATGGATTTAATGTAACTACACTGCACTGTAAGAAGAATGGGCATTATAATGCTTAAGAATATATAAAACATCTTGAATATTGTACACAGTTCTTACTTGGAACTCAAAAAAGGTATGGAGAAGGGTAAAAATGGCATAAATAGTAGCAATAACTTACTCATCATCTGCAAGGCTGGGGACAACACACAGTGGTGGAGTTTGCACCAGAAGGGACTTCAATTCTCTTGTTTCATCATCTTCTTCATACTAGACATGCAGAATAATCATTGCTGTGCTTTCTTATTTATTGTAAGTATGCCCAGCATTCAACATTTCACCCTTGTACTGCACATGGGCTGAATCATGAGCAGATGAACCTCCACCAACCCCATTTGTTTCAATCCCTGTGCTGCCAGCAGCACTGTATTTATGCTGTGTATGTCATCTTTGTCCCTACATTTAACAGTAGTACCTGACCATACCTTGTCTGAATGTTATTTCCATCTTTACAACATTTAATTTCTGAAAGATGCTGCAGGTTTTTAAAGACTTAATGCAACTCAATCAGGTAAGTCACAAAAACTCTACTGGGAAGAGTAGGGCATCAGTCTCCATGTCAGTCCTGAAAATCCCAAGTCAGAGCAGGTCTTCCCATTGTGTCAGGGACTGAATGCTCACTGGTGGTTTAGGTTTGAAGTTCCCTCTCAACTCCCATGGGTCAGATTCTGATTCTCTCATGCAATATGATAAAGCTCCTTTATTACCAACAGTTTAGCCTGAATTCTGCCAGCAGACTGCACTCCTGAGGTCACCCTCAGCCACCTGGCCACTTCCTATACAACTGATTTTTGTAAACAGAGATCCTCTCTATTTGAAGGTGTTGCAGCTCCTCCTTATTTCCAGATAAAAAGGTGCTATAATGCCCTGGACCACCTGGTTTAAAGCTATTATTTCCTCTAAGCCCCACACCAGTCATAAATTTCATGCAAACCTTCACCTCAAACCTCAGGACAGGCCCCTCAGTGTTTATCCTGGAGCTGATGCTCTCTGCCACCACCATTCCCAACCTCCGGAGCTGGGGCAGACTGCTGTCCAAGTGGCATTTCACACCCTCCATCATGCTTGTGAGAAGCTCTGAAAAAAACAATCAATGTACAGCACACGTCCTGGTGACAGCAGCCAGGACCAGTTTATCACTGGGTGGGTGTAACCAAAACTGTGCCATTTCTGATGGGCTGTTAACAATGGATCCTTTGCAGCAGCTGCCCAGGGCTAGGTGTTAAAGAACCCTGTGAGGCCCAGGAGTGTTTCTGTTTTCACACCAATGACTCAGCTGTGGTAAATCCCTCTGGGGAGGGATCAGCACCTCCACACCCAGCCTGAGGGGTCATGTCTGCTCATGGGCCATCAACAAATGCAAAAACATCCCAGGACTCACAGCGTAGATCACCCATTGTGAAACTCCCTACACTGGGGGAGGTACTGGGCATTCCCACCTGAGTCTGACCAGATATAATCTCTGGGTTTTGGGACTTCTGGTGCCACTCAGGGGATCCAGAGGAGGACCAGAACCTCAACAGGACTGTGCCCATCATCCTCACCAACTGGTTTTTTTCCTTTTACTCTGCACTCAGGGGGCCCACATGGTGCTCAGCACCGGGGCCAATGAATACCATTCTGTTCTTGTCCCAGGGGGCTGGGTCATACATCTGGTTTTGTGGGTTAAAACCAGTTTTTTCTCTGTATCATTGTATTATTTTTTTTTTAGTAAATGGTAACTCTGACTTGTAACCTCTCTTGAGTTGGGTTCATTCCTCCTGCTGGTTTACCTTTAAACCAGCACAGCATTTAACAGTGACAGAAACAAACACCCATCTTTATGTGCTCCCTGAGGGCAGCTTTGCCCACTCACCACCCAGTCCTGGGTAGAAAGAGCCCATGACCTGTGCCTGCCCCCCCTGCAGTGGCAGCACTGCCCTTCAGCACCAGCACAGCAGACCCACATTCTTCCATGGGGTAAAAAGTCAACAAAACATTACAATATATTCTGACTATGCATATTTGGTTTTCCACTGAAACAAAAAAAGGACAGTAAGTCAAGCCAACCTTTACTTTGGGTTTAGAGTGCTTCAGTCTCTTCTCAAACAAGAAGTCATGTTTGGGGATGCTGCAAGTTCTGACCCATACAATCATCAGAGAGAGAGATTTCCCTAATCACCTGGGTCAGTTCAGACAGGCAGATAACACAAGAACTTTTCAGCCCACAGAGGTTGCTGGCTGCCATCTCTACCAGGCAGGCTTATTGCTGTTAGACTGCCCTCCTCCATCTCAGAAAGCTTATCTTTTCAAAAGCGGTCAGATGAAAAACCTGACTTTAAAACTGTTAGTACATATCAGGTCACCAAATCCCCTAAAGAACAATTAATTCTAGAATGAAACAGAAGAGCAAGTCTTGAAGTCAACCTTTGCACCCTCCATAAGCCACACACAGAAGTAACTCCAGACATTGTACAGCACCTTTTTTAGTGCAACAGAAACAGAGACTTAAGACCAGGACCCCACTGAGCTCCACCCTGTGTGAATACAGAACAGGAAGTTTGTGCCAGTGACTCATTATCCCTGCCCAGCTCACACTGAGGGGAGCAGTGACACAGAGAAATGCAGATGGACAGTCAGACATCAACCAAACCCTCAGATACCTTCCCCATCCCCTCTGGAGCTGTACCCATGCTCCAAAGTTAAGTCTATACATTGCAAATCACACCATTCCTCTCACCAGTCCCAGACTCAATCCTTGTTTCCCTGTGGCAAATCTTTGCGGTTCCTAAACCAGTGTTTAGGCAAGGACCTTAGGGGAAAGATAAGCTTCTCCAATTCCATAACTTAAAGCTCTGCTCTTAGAATTATCGTAGCAATGCTGAAGAGGATTCCAGCAGGTAACCCTGTCTGCCAAGGAGAAGGTGGGATAATTGTGCTTATCCACAAATCAAAACAAGGTGTTTTTCTACTCACAGTAAGACTCTCTGCTAAACAAACCTAAGCTCTGCTTCTGACACGACCTCACCTTGTCTGCAGCTCTGGACTTCAGGCTCCTTCACGTGGGAGAGGCAAATGAGGATGGCCTTGCTAATATACAGCTGCTGCTCAGGTGGGGAGTGCTTCACAGCACTGCTGCTGCCCCAGGTCTCCAACAGCTCCTGCAGCACCTGAATCAGAGAATTCAGGTTTGCCTGAAATGGATCTTCTCTACACAGAAGTTATTTTTTGAAACACATTCGTATTCTCCCTGCAAACAGAGCTCACTTTGTATTTCAGGGCCCAAAACATCCTGTGTTCTACCACCTGAAAACTTCACTTGACCCTCATTTAAGACATTGTAAAATATGATGTGGTTTCAAATTTAAAAGTGATATTTATTTCTGATAAATAAATATTAGATGCAAAGCAGTATGTATTATTGTCAAAAAATAGTATGACAGCATAGGGTTTTATCTGGTTTTAGTCCAATTTTAAATAGCTCTCAGGACTTCCAGATTATTTTAGAGCATGTAAGCAGCGGGGAAAAAAATGATTTGACAAAGTGGTAGAGATTTTCAAATATACAAATTTCACAGAAGTTCCATCACACTGCTGAATTGGAGAGGGAAAATATCTGCCATCTTCACTGAGGAAAACATAGATGAGAGAGATGCTGAAGCATCATCAACCATTTGGCACACAGATAGCTTTCCACCAACTTGAATCCTTGCTGCCATCTGCCCAGCCACCTAAACAGGATGACAGAGGAGGCTGAGAAGGCTGGAGGACATGGCACATCTGTCAGAATCCAAGCCTCATTAGTTTTGCCACTTGGAAGACAATTACCAATTAAATATTAAAAACCAATGCCAGCAGTGCAGAAAGCTTTGACTGGTGTATCATTGTTCACTTGTGATCTGGTAGGGCTTCCCTCACTCTCATCAGCAGCAACCAAAGAGTCCTAGAGAAGCACCAAAGTTGTGCCCCCCAGAGCAGATTGTTCCCCATCAGACCCCTCATCAGGGACATCAGAGCATCAAGGACATTACTGTGAGCAGCAGGGGCCGCCGGAGGCTGTCCAGGGACAGGTACCCAAGGAGGTTCTGCAGCACCGCCGTCTGCAACGAGAACCACAGCTCCTCATTTAACTGGGCTTTAAGCTGTAGTCACCCAGCCAAGGCAAGGGTGTGCTGCTACTGCATTGAACTTCATTCTGACAGACTGCTGACAACATTGAGAGACAGAAAAGCAAGGAAATTTTAAAGAACAACCAAACACATACATGTGGTTGCTGATGAAACACATGGAAAAACATCATAGGAGTATAAGACATTGTTTTTGCCACCAAAACCAGCACAGTCCCAGGCAAACACAGAACTCACAAAGTCCAAAGAACATCTCTCACAACAGCAGCACAAGCTACAGAACACTTCCTAACACCTTGTGACAAATTTAGGTGCACAGGAAAAAACCTGCAGTCCCTGTCTCATCTCTTTGATCTAATTCTTATTCCTGAGGGTGGGTCATGGCTGTTTTGGTCTCTTCTTCCAGATCTTAAATAACTGAATGTCTCCAGCCCACCAGAACACTGAAACTATACACAAATAACCACTTGGTTCCAGAGAAGGAGTACAGCAGTTCTGCTATCACCATAAACTCAGAGAGAGCACATCAAACCCATGATTTCAAAGCACCCGTTCACTACTCCCTCCCCATAACACTCTACTGCCAGTGAACTGCTGCACAAGTAGGGAGACTGAGGTTCATTTTGGAATAAAGAGTTTAATCTCACTCAGGAAGAGTAAGAGCTTAGCTAAAAACCCACACTGGCAGTGGGGAAAACCAGGCACTACTGCCCTGCTGCTCCCCAGAGTGCTCACCGTGTGGCCATACTGCAGGAGCAGCATCTTCTGTGTCACCACAAACTGAGCCTTCTTGTTCTTCACAACCAGGTTTCCCAGCAATCTGGACAGGACATCTGCCCTGGCAAGACAGGTCAACAACAAAGCATCAAGAATCCATGTCACTGCTGTCATGCTGCTCCTAATTACTGGAAAATTGGAGAGCAGCTGTTTGCAACCAAATCTCTAGAACACCTCTAAAGTCAAACAGTGAGCCAGTACTGGCAAAGAACGTTTTCACTTCTTTTTCCACTACATGTCACAATTACATCCCTCAGGAATGGTGTAGATTCTACCCCAGAAGCAACAATCAACTACTTAACCCCTTGAGTCTCTCAGGAAATGGCACTGTAAAAAGCCCACCTACACCAACACAGCACCTTTCAGACACTGGCTGTGCCAAAATGCCAGGCTTTGCTCTGGACCAGGGAGAAAGCAGAGCTCTTACCCAGGTGCTCTCTGCACAAAGCCAAGCACCACTGCTTCCATCCAGCGATCAGGCACACGCTCCACCAGCCGCCAGCAGATCCTCTGCCAGATGCAGTCTGACTTGGTGAGCTCTGTCAGCTGGGGCACCAAAACACCCAGCATTTCCTCTAAAGCAGAAGAGAAAACAGTAAACACACCAGGAGGGCAGGACTGGTGCAATGGCACTCAAGGTCAGCCTGCAAATCTCACGATCCTGACAACATGAAAAACACAATGTACAGTCTGCAGTTCTAAACTGCTCCTGCAGCAGAAATCCCAGAATCATTTTGGTTGGAAAAGCTCTCTAAGATCACCTAGTCCAACAACAACCCAGCACTGCCAAGGTCATGACTAACCCATGTCCCCAAGTGCCACATCCAGACAGCTTTTAAATCCCTCCAGGGGTGGTAACTCCACCACTGCCCTGGGCAGCTGTGCCACTGCCTGACCACCATTTCTGTGAAGAAATTTTCCCAATATCCAACCTAAACCTCCCCTGCACAACTTGAAGCTGTTTCCTCTTGTCCTGTCACTTGTTCCTTGGGAGCAGAGCCTGACCCCCACCTGCCTCCACCCTCCTCTCAGGGGGTTGTAGAGGGAGAAGGTCCCCCCTGAACCTCCCTTTCTCCAGTCTGAGCTCCCTCAGACACTCCTCATCAGGCTTGTGCTCCAGCCCCTTCCCCAGCTCTGTCACTCCTCTCTGGATGTGCTCCAGCAAGATCTGGGGAAGCAAGAGCTGATTGGTAAGAACTAACCCTGCAGCCCAAGGAACTGGCAAACATCACAGTAAAGAGCCAGAAAATATTTCTTCTTCCTCCTCAGCCCTGTTAACCACTTCTGCATTCAGCAGCTTTGAAGTCCTAAGCAAAGCCAGCCCAAGAGCTGCTCCCACAAGAGGACTACTGCACCTGGGCAGGGACTGACACTGGTATTTACAGGGCACTAGAAGAGCATTTAATAGTCATGCCCCAGATGGAAGAATGGGAATCCACCCATCCTGATTCTCATCCTGATGAGGATGTTATTCCTTTCAGTTTCTGAGAGGAGAATTGGTCCCATTCATGTGAACTGGCACCAGTATCTGCCAGACACACAGCTGAGCAGCCTCAGACTGCAGAAGGCAGCCTGTGCAGCTCAGGACAGCTCCAAATTAACTGGTCAGTCTCCCACTCCTTTTACTGGTCATCATCACAGTCATCCTCCCTTACTAATACATTATAACACTTTCCCTCTCCCCAAAAAAGCATTGTAAAACACTCACTTTGCCTTCCATGAATGCACACCTTCCCCAGGACGTGAGAAACAAAAGAGATGGAGCAGTCCAAGCCATCTGGGAGAAGAGACAGGAGCTTAACAAGGAGCATTCCCCAACCAACCTTCAGGAGAAAGTGCAGAAGCCTGAAAACACTGATTCACATTTTCTCTTAAGCATCAATTCTTCCTCCCTCTACTGCCTGTCTGCAGGCATAAACCAGCACTGAGTATTAGATACACATATACAGGCAGAAGGCTAAAGCAGCTCAGTTCCACTTTTAACACAGAATCATAGAATCAACTGGATTGAGAAAAGACCTCTGAGATCATTGAGTCCAACCTCTGATCCAACCCAGCTGTGATCACCAGCCCATGGCACTGATGCCACATCCAGTCTCATCCTAAATACCTCCAGGGACAGTGACTCCACCACCCCTCTGGGCAGCCCATTCCAATGCCTGATTAGAACACGATGGTAACAAAGCCACTAGTTCATTCAAGACCATTTAAATCTCCCATACAATCCCTTCAGCACACACCAAGTGACCACAACTAAGCTTTAGCAACAGATGCTGTTTAATCACTTGCAGGATTGCTGCTCTCAGTGCGATTTTAAAAGGCCTCAGCTATCTTCCTCATTCCTAGGATCTTTTAGGATTGCCTGAAAAGGGAAAGTGAGGCTCTACAACACTCATCATCTCTATTTCAAGCAGCTGCCAGGGGGTCTATGCACAAACATTTCATCAAAGGCATCCCTACAGCACAGTCCTCCCTCACCTCGCAGAGAGTCGGAGATCTTCTGCAGCACCTGGAGAACTGCACCCGCCAGGAGGGGGAAGTAGTTCTGTGGGAAGAACACGGGCGGGTTCTTCCCCTGCAGTTTATTGCTGACGTGCTCCGGCAAAGACACGATCCTGTTGAGCAGGTCGTCGTGCAGCTCCGTGTGCCCTGTGCCCTGTGGCTGCTGCTGACACAGCTCCCAGAGCAGCGCGGACAGCCGGCCCTGCCGCACGAACTGCTCCAGCACGGCCACGGCGCTGCAAGAGAGGATCGGCTCTGAGCTCCCACCCCAAAACACGTGCACACTGCTGCCCTACACCGGCGGCCTCACCACGGAAACGCCACTGCTCTGCCACGCTCGATTTAAACCCAAATCAAACCGAGATCAGAGCGATTTTGATCCCTTTATATCTGTGGCCTCAAACAATTCAGGGAAGTCAAAGAGCACGACCGGAGGAGCTCTGTGACTGCGGGGAGCTCAGCACGGTGTGTGGGGTCTGAGGGGGACCCCGGTCACCGCGTTCCCCTTCATCTCCCACCCCTTCATTGCCACCTTCCCCTCACCTCCCACCCCCTCATCGCCACCTTCCCCTCACCTCCCACCCCCTCATCGCCACCTTCCCCTCATCTCCCACCCCCTCATCGCCACCTCCCCCTCATCTTCCTCCCCATCCCCTCATGTCCCACC
>VXAU01005626.1:406048-417078 GCA_013399695.1 Formicarius rufipectus
CCCTTCCCCGGCCTCCTGCCCGCCCAGCGCCGTCGCGGCCTCACGCAGGGCCCGCTCCACGCCCGGCCCCGGCCCCGCCGCCATCGCCCTGAAGGGCGAGCACCGGCCCCGCGCCCGCCCGCGCCGCGGCCAATCAGAGGCGGCCGGTCAGCGGCAGCTGCCAATCAGAGGCGGTGTCCAGTCAAGGCAGCCAATCAGCGGCGACTCTGTCGTGCAGCGGGAGACAAGCCCCGCCCCTCTTAAAGAGCCCGCGCCGGCCACGAAGGGAGCGCGGCGGCGGAGGGACCGCGCTGGTCACAGTCGGTGTGTCACTGTCAGTGTCTGTCACAGTCACTGTCACAGTGTCTGTGTCAGCCAGTGTCAGTCACAGTCCGTGTCACAGTGTTAGTGTCACTATCACAGTGTCAGTCAGTGTGTCTGTCACTGTCAGTCAATGTCAGTCACAGTGTCAGTGTCACTGTCACAGTGTCAGTTACAGTCGGTTTCAGTGTCTGTGTCAGTCACAGTGTCAATCAGTGCCACTGTCACAGTCAGTCACAGTGTCACTGTCACGATGTCAGTCACAGAATCTGCTGAGTTGGGAGGGACCCACGAGGCTCATGGAGTCCAATCCTCAGCCCTGCACAGCCCCAGCCCCAGCAGTCACTCCCTGTGCCCCAGAGGATCATCCAAACACTCCCTGAGTTCTGCCAGCCTTGGGGCTGTGCCCACTGCCCTGGGGAGCCTGTTCAGTGCCCACCACCCTCTGGGGGAGAACCTTTTCCTGAGATCCCACCTGACCCTGCCCTGACACAGCTCCAGCCATTCCCTGGGTGCTGTCCCTGGTCCCCCACAGAGCAGAGATCAGTGCCTGACCCTCCTCTGCCCCTCCTGAGGAAGTCGTCCCTGCAATGAGGTTTCCCCTCAGCCTCCTCTTCTCCAGTTGAACACACCAAGTGCCCCCAGAAGCTTCTAACATGCTTCCCCTCCAGGCCCTTCCCCATCTTTGTGTCCCTCCTTTGGACACTCTACAATGGCTCAATCTCTTCCATGGTGTCCCCCCAAACTGCCCCAATATTGCAGGTGAGGCCACCCCAGTGCAGAGCAGAGTGGGACAATCCCCTCCCTGCCCTGATGCCCCCAGGACAGGGATGTCCCTCCTGGCTCCAGGGCACTGCTGGCTCGTGCTCAACTGGCCACCATCCAGGACCCCCCATGGTCCTTCAAATAGCACTGAATTCCCAGGAAGGGTCCCACGAGCCCCCAGAAAAGCAGTGAAGCAGCACAGCTACTCTCAACCTACTGCTTTATTCAATAATTGCTTGTCCTACACAAGTACAAACACAACATGGCCCCAAAGGCTACAAAGTTATACAAAACAGAACAAAAAACCCCTCTGTATAGTATTGGCTGTACAACAGGTGGTAAATCCTTTGCTTTTCCCTGTGTGAACCCCAGATAATTCAGCCAGCATTGTGACCTTGAGCCTCCCTTTTTGATTTGCAGTTTCCAGGAGGTTCTCAGTCACTCATCTGGGATTTGTAAAAGCAGAAGCACTCAACCTGTTTTACTGTGGACTGCGTAGGAAGTTTTTACCAAGGCCCTCAAAGAAAAGGTAAAAGAAATCACTTAAGGGGGCAGCTGCAGAACAGTTCTTAGGACTTCCAGCTTCTTCTTTAAAGTGACACGTTCAAGTGGGCCAGACCAGTTTTCTGTGGTGGTCACCTGGTATAAGTGTTAAAAAAGAGATTACTCTGCAGACACTAATCATGGGGAACTGGGATAAAGCAACAATGCTATACTTAATTAAGTCTTGGGCACAGCTGGAGTCCAGATGTCCCCAAAGATCTTATGCTGGCACTGAGAGATCAATGTCATTGTCCCCTTGGATTAGTCACTGGGGTTCTGAAATAGCTGAAGATTTACATGCTGGTCTGTACAGCATGCTAAGCGTTTACAATGAGCAAGCAGCAGCCTGCTAACTGGAGAAAGAGAGACTGAAACATCTTTCCTTCCCTTTACCTGGACAAGATGTTTTCGCAGCCTTTAAAATCAAAGCCATTTTAAAATCATTTCGATCAAATGCCAAGAATCCCCAGTAGCAAAGGCTACTGCCGAGGGACTGCTCTCTCACTGCCAGGTTACCTCTCTCACTCCTACTCAACCCAGAGTTGTTATAAAAAAAAATGTACAATATATAGTCTGGTGGGATTTAAGTTAAAAAATAAACAGCTGTCCAGTCCTTCTGCTCTACCGGGAGGAGTTGGAGCTGGAGCGGCTGCGATGGCGCCGCCGCCCGGGGGATCGCGACCGGGATCGCCGGCGCACGGGGGATCTGCGCCGCGGGGACCGGGACCTGCCAGGGCACAGGGAGAAGAGTGTTAGGACACAGCAGCAGCAGCAGGCTCAGCATTTGGTCAGATCTGTAAAAAACACCATGCTTTTTGCAGGTTTTCAGACTAATGAGTCAGAAGTAGTTTCCAAGACAGAGGCCTCAGTGCTACCGATGGGATCTGCAAAATGACCTCGGCCAATGGTGACCTGAGAGGAGAATCTGCTGATATTCCATGGAATGATACACGTGAAGAGTTCTATTAATAAAAATAGGTAAGAACTGTATGAATTCACCAATTTTGTAAAATACATCTTAGTTGATATTTAGCTCTGTGTGTTCTCAGATAGTTTTGATGGAGTGTCTTAGTTTTAGAAATGTGTGCTAAGAGAGTTCCTTGTACTTTTCAGATCCCTGTGCAGTGGAACATGAAGATGCAAGAATGGAAATATTAAGCAGAGGAGAAAGCCTTTTCTGCCATTCCTGAGTAGAACTGTAACTTCAGATGAAGAGGAATAAACTCTTTGTTTTTTGATGCAGTCAGGTTGTCTTACTAACAACTAAGGCTTACAAGCCTCATACTAAAGACACTAAAACTGTGCCTGTGCAAAAAGTCATCGGCTATACCCTGACTCCCTCCAAAATCTCACTATGGGGAAAGAGCAGGAGTGAGCTCTCCAGAGAGGAAAAGGGCAATTCAAACACTGGCTGCACAGCAGGAGCATTCCAGCTGTCCTCCCTCTGCTTCAGGAGCTGGAAAGAATGTTGAATGTCTGAACAATAGACAAGAAACTTTTCTTCTTCCTCAAGGAAAATGAGCTGGGGCTCATTCCATATCAGACTCTCCTTCACCTGAAGGCAGCTTTGACTCATCAAACAGTGATATTCAGAAGGATTTATCCAAGCCCTTTCAAATTCCAGGGAAGCTCCTTAGAGGAAGTTCACTCAAGAAACAGTTTGGTTTCAAGCTCTTCAGTACTACAAACAACCCGTATGGCCACTGCTATGACCAGGGTTTCAGGCACAGAATATTAACAGGACAGTGAAGTTGGACTAGGGAAAAAAACAGAGGAGGGAATAGCAAACGTGCATCTGGCAGACCTCAGCAGGTGTGTTTAAAGGAGAACCAACAGGTAGTGAGTCTCAGGCCAGGGTAACCAGTGCTCATTTTTAAACTTGCGGCTCAAAGCTGTTCAGCTAGTGATGAGAGTTTAAGCAGATTTCCAAGACAGAGCAGCCCATGTAAACACTGAAGAAGACTCAGAAGACTTATCTGAGCATGATCAGGCAGCTCCAAGTCACACAACAAGCACGTGCATGTCAGGTCACATCTTGGGGCCAGTGTCCTCCACTCACCTGACACAGGACTGCTCTTTGGTCATGTGCCCATTCAGAAGTAAGGGAGAGAGGCACAAGGACTTCCAAAAAACAAGCTGGCTCAGGCCACCACAAGTGTTCTGCAGCCAGGGTCTGTTCCCACTTCACCTCAGAGCCTTTGTGCAGAAGGGGCTCCAGGGAACAGGCTGCGAAGCACCTGACCCTTCCCACAGGCTGCATCCAGAGCACAGATCAGCCCCCCCAGAGCTATGGAGGAGTTGGGAACTGCACCCCAAGTTCAACCAGTGCCCAAAAGGTGCTGCTGTCACTCAGAGGGGACAGTCCAAGTCTGACAGGGTTGTCCCCATGCCAAGCACGTGTTGTTCCACCCTGAAGGACCCCCAAGTTGTGCCAGCTCTCACCTTCTCCTCATGCGAGGGGGTGACCGGCGCCACATGGGGGGTGGTGGCAGCATCCTCCTGGGGGGGCTGAAGCGCCGGGGCGGTGGCCGCGGCCGTGGGGCCAGCACGGCCGTGGCAGTGATCTCCTGACCATCGATCTGGCCTGGGGGGGAGGGATGGCACAAACAGCAAAGAGTTGGTATTTTCCAGCACCAACACCCACACATCACACTGCTACACCTCATGGCTTTGTCACAGGCAACGGGACCAGTATCAGCCCACCGTGTTGTCTCCACTCCCCGCTTGGGGGCTACTCTGACAAAGTTCACACACACACTAAACTTCCCCATCTAATACCCCACCAAACTGTAGTTCAGATGTTAAGTTTCTGTGCACATCTTTCCAGGTTAATGAATTTTACCACTGTTTCAGAAGAAACAACTCAGTTTTCATAGTTTTGGGATGTTTTGGATCTGTCCAGAAACACAAAAAGGCATCTGGGCTGAGGGCTGACAGAATTTCAGATCAGGTTACCAAAGATATCCCTATCACCTCTAATCCATTTTTAGATCCATTTCACCTGCTCTGAAGATTTCAGAAGCCCTCAGGCTCCTTGCAGGATGACACCTACCTCCATCCATGTGTTTCAGGGCTTTCTCAGCATCATCGGGGTTCTCAAACTCCACATAAGCATAGCCCTTGGAGAGGTGTGGGTTTAGCCTGTCAACTGGCATGTCAATCATTTTAATCTTTCCATAGGTGGAAAATATTTCCATTATGTGATCCTGCAAAGAAAAAGCAAGCCTTTTGGGCACAGGCCACACTCACCACCCAGGTCTGGCTGGCACAGAGCAGTAAATTCAGAGCACATTATTCTTCCAGCAGCCCAACCCTTTTACCCCTGAAGACCTTTAAACTACATTCTAGCAAAGTGAACTCAAGCCAGCTCAGCTCTCTGTAGACCCTTTATCAAGAACTGCCAGACATCCTTAATGCCTCCAAGGGAATTTCAGCTGTTGCCCCAGCTTCTATATTTTTCTTCCCAGTAAAGCAGGATATAAGGACTGGAACAGTGATAAAGCAGGCAGACCTCTTAAGCACTACAGTCCCAGATGCCTGCATGGTATTTGATTTAGTAAAACCATACTAAAATTTTCTTCCTTAATCAATCTGGACACAAAGCAAGAATTTCCACCAGTAACACCTTGGTAGATCTCTAGTATTCCAAACACCCTGAGAACTTTGAAAGAGCCACTCACAGGTTCTCAGAGAAGAACATGAGTGCTTGATACTGCAGGGCAACATGCCATTACCTTGGTGACGTTTCTGGTGAGCCTTCCAACATGCACCTTTGTGGGCCTGGGTGATGGGCTCCGCCTCTTTCGCTCCTTCTCATCTCTCTTGGGTGGCTTGGACCTGCTTTGGGTAACAGGGAACATTCACAGTTTTCAGGGAACATGCAAGACAAAACCAAGATCACATGATGAAGTGCTACCATTCTGAGGAAGTTACAGGTTAAGAAGTGTTGGGGTGGTGGTGAGGGTGTTCCACTCTGAACACCTCAGGACTTGCATTTGCCATGTCTGCTTTTGCTTTAGAATCTTCTGGAATTTGAGAGCTTTTTTTTTTTTTTGCAACTTTTCAACTTCACAACAACAAGGAGGAAATTTAACAAACACTTCTATGAAACTGTGGCCATAGTTAAAGCATTTCCCAGTTACTACCACAAAAACCATTCTTTGCCTCCTCAATAATTAAAGAGGCAAAATGAGGCCATAAACACCACAGCATACCACAACCAAGCCAATTAACAGATCCAATGATTTCTGTTTCTACATCTTCTGTTCACTAAAGAGGTCCAGAAATGTTCCAAAAAAATATTTAAGTAGCTATATATCATAATGCCTTTGCAGTTAAAAAAAAGTCCAGAATGCAATTTTAATCTGTAAAACAATACATCAGTCTATATAAAATTTATGCCTTCTTCCTGATCTTAAACTAAAGTCCACAAATTGAGTGATACACTAAAAAACCCACAGTGGTTTAAGCAGGTTTTTATCAGCCTTCAGCACTTTACCCAAAGGAAAAACTTTACAGCCATTAAAACAGTTCGATTCCCACAACACCCTTACATGAAGAAGCTTCCTCTGGCTCCCTTCCCATTTTAATTTTTTATACACAGAAATACATAAATACACAGATGCATACACATATATCCAACCTTTAGCCCTGACTTTTCTGTTAGTCTTGGCTGTAATTTACAGGAACTGAAGAGCTCTGCTCTGATCAAGGCCCGTATTACTGGGGAAACATTGAGTAAGACTGCCTTCATAAAATACAACATTTAAAATCACTCTTTAAAATGAGGTTTTTAATCTCTGTTCCTACAGGGCGTACCTTTGGATCGTAAGGAAACGGAGCACACCCAATCTGATTCAAACAGAATCCAGATCTCCCAAGTTATGGAGAAAGCAAATGCTCCTCAGAGAACAACCTGTTCTGATCACAATCATGTACTCTGCAAGGGAATTAATGTGCCATCTGGCAATTCCTGACTCACAAACCAAGGACAAGCCAAACCCACTTGGAGCGGGAGCGTCTCCTGTTGTCGTGTCTCCGTCGAGAGGGACTGGGAGACCCAGAGGAGCTGCTGGAGCTGGAACTGCGTGAGGTGCTGGAGCTCCCGGAGCGGCTCGAGGCAGAGGAGGAGCTTGAGCCACTGCTAGAACCAGTGCTGGAACTGGACCCTGAACTGGAAGTTGAGCTGGAACGGGACCTGTTGAGGGAGGGAGAGGAATAAAAACGAGTGAAATACCCAGAAAAACAACGGGTGAAAAACTGGTAACTACAGAGAGAAAAAGCTGTGAGTCAGAACAATGGAAACAGAGGGTCTGCACCTCACAAGACAGCCAAAGAAATTCAGATCTCTAATATAAACGCTCTCAAGTCAGACAAAACTGCATTGTGACACAGCTCAAACTTTCAACAAGCCCAAGGCTACCAGCAATGGAGCTGGTGCTTTGTGGAAACGCTGTTATTTGGGACTGCCCACAGGAAGGAACTACCTGGTGCTGCTGCTCCCGCTGGAAGCGCTGCGCCTTTTGCGCGCCTTGTCCCGACCACGATCCTTCTCCCCTGAGTCCTTGGTGCCTGCTTTGTCCTTGGACCGGTCCTTGGACTTCTCCTCAGACCTGTCCTTGCGCTTGGTTGGTGAGGGAGCCCTTCAAACGGCAGAAGGCATTGCTTAACGAAGGGAAACAAACAAAAGCCCCGCACCCAAACAACAGGACAGCAACACAGAACACTGAACTTCCAGTGTAACTCAGGATCACTGAACTGCAAACTTCATTAGGCAAGTCCAGATGCTTTAGAAAAAGGGAAGTATTTTGCATTACAGAGCAGTTTTGAGGAAGACAGCCACAGCACACAGAAATTCCCTCAGAAAGAGGTACATTTCCAATTCCTCACTCTCAGTGGGAGGGAGCCCAAGCAGCCTGTAACATCCCCAGTTTTGTTAAGCCTGGAAAATTTGGACAGTATGATTACCTAGTGCTGGATTTTTTATTTTCTTTTCAGTCCTAGAAATATCTTCTTTTTCAATCCTGCTAATTCCTCTTCCCCTTTGGAGGCAACCAAAGCAGCACCAAATGGGCCCCACATCTCAAATCTCACTTCCAACTCCTTGATTCTGAGAACCAATCCTCAATAAACCCCAAAGAACAGCTTAAGATAAGACAAGATAAAAGGGTTCACAGCCAAGGAATTAGTGAGGCATAACACAGCCAACCTGCTCGCAAGACACTGGGCATCCACTGCCTTCTCTGGAGTCCTGAGTTAACGTCCTCTTGGATGGAGGGCTCACATAGGCAATGGGTGCCTCTCCCTCCAGTCTGCAGCCACATTTAAAGCTATCCCTTCACATTCACAGAAGCACAAAACACCTTCACTATCCAACCAAAAACACCTGTAGGCGGAAGACATGAACTTTCTCTGCAAGACACATGAACAGCTAGTGCCTCTCAACACAACCCTGGCTTTGGAGGAACAAACAACAGCTTTCTCCAAAGCATTTGTGCCATACAGAACACATTTGTCAGGAAGGAAGGGAGGCTGAGAACAAACCCTCACTGAATTATGGCTCCTTCCAGTCTCAACCAAAGCTCTGTCAGCCTTGGAAGGACCAGGCGAAGGGGCTGACTTTGCTGCACTGCAGCCCCAGCAGCTCTCACTTCAACTTCTCAGCACCAAGTTCAAATTGGATTCTGACCTCACCTACCCCCATCAGTCCTCTCTTTGCTCTAGATCAAAAAGGAGACAAATTTAACAGCCCACTATTTAGCACTGAAATGCTGGGCATCACTTGAGTTCCGGATGTTTCCCACAGGAGGGCTGCATCCAGCACACAGTCTGTGACATGTACAAATGTGCTATTGCACTCTATTCCATGGGGGTTCTTTAACACCTGCTTACGAACCTGCCTCCAACGTTTTAGTAACTCAGCTTGTGTTAATTTGTGTGTGACACACTCAAGTACCAACGAGAAAGGGTTCAGGGAATGGAGTGTGGGCACAGGAGTGTGGGAGCTGCCAGCCCCACCTGCAGTGGCATTGAATATGCACAGTACTGTGGGAGGCTGGGAACACCTCCATTCCCATATGCATCACAGGCAAACTCAGCAGGAAAAACACCTTTCCATCTCATGGCATTCAACAGTCTTGTTGCTTCTGGAAAGCATTTACTTTATTCTCTGCATTGCAAGTAAATTTATGTTTGGGAAGAGATCACATCCGAACTGCCAAACTCACTTTCCTGATTTTCAGCCTCACACTCTTCCCTAACACACCAGCTCCAATTTGCAACACAAATGAAGATCCACACACCCAGATCCCTGAGAAACCAGGGAACACCCAGTGGCTTTCTGTATGGAGAACAGGAAACCCACACCACAGATGTGACACCGGCAGGGCTTGCTGGGAGAGGAAATGTCTCCTCTCACACCACTGGCAGCAACAAACAGTGCCTGGACTGTCCCAGGTGCTGCCAAGGGACCCAGGAAAACAAACCTGTGTATGTCACTCAGATTTAGGACATTTCCATCCAGCTCTGTGCTTGAGTGCAAGCTGTGAAGGGCCTGCAGTTCAGGAGCTGGAAACCACTCCATGAGACCAGCTGAGTCACTGGGCAATACAGAAAAGTTTCCAGTTCACAAGACCAAAAAGCTTAACATTTGCCTTTCACAGAATCACAGAGTGGTTTGGGATGGCAGGGACCCCAAAGTTCATCTCTTTCCACTCCCTGCCATGGGCAGGGACACCTTCCACTGGCCCAGGTTGCTCCAAGCCCTGTCCAACTTGGCCTTGGACAATTCCAGGGATGGGGCAGCCACAGCTTCTCTGGGAACCTGTGCCAGGGCCTGCCCACCCTCACAGGGAAGCCATTCTCCCCTGTCCTGGCACTCCAGGCCCTTGGACAAGTCTCTGTCTTTGCTGAAGGTTTATTTCAGGTACTGGAAAGCCACAATTAGGTCACCCCAAAGCCCACTTTTCTTCTGCTAAATAACCCACAACCAGGTTTGGGTTATCCCTGCCAGCTCCTTCTCCACCTGTGGATTCTCATAGTCATCATGTATCAGCTCAGCCTTGCAAAACTACCTGTTAGTGTCCAATAGCTAGTTCTGGTTTTACCCACTCAGGGAGTGGGAAACACAAAGACCAGCATGTTTGTGTTACCCAGCCTGCTGCTGGAGCAGAGAATAGGATCATTGAACTAATTAACTTGGAACAGATTTCTGAGATCATCAAGTCCAACCTCTGGCCCAACACCAACATGTCAACTACACCATGGCACTGAGTGCCATATCCATGCTTTCCCTAAACACCTCCAGGGATGGTGACTCCACCATCTCTCTGGGCAGCCCCTTCCAATGTCTAATCACCCCTTCAGTGAAGAACTCCTTCCTAATGTCCAACCTAAACTTCCCCTGGTGAAACCTAAGACTATATCCTGGGCTACTGCTGATTGCCTGGGAGGAGAGCCTGAGCCCCAGCTGGGTACAAGCTCCTTTCAGGCTGCACTGCTGCCACTGTGGCACTGCCCCTTGGGATGGGCACTCACCAGCCAAATTAGCCACAAGGCTTTTAAACATCTAGCAAATGAAGCTGCATTCAAGCAGCCTCCAAACTAGCCAGTGTTTCCACTCCAGCAAAAGACCCAACCCTTTCTCACCAACACCACTGGCCAAGCTCACTGTAGCTGGAAACCTCAGCCTGACCAGTGGGCACCTTCACCTGCACGAGTGCAGGCATTTCCTAAGAAAATGTGGAAATAATAACTTGCAGAATTCACACAAAGCTGTGCAACAACACACTTGTAGAGACATGCTTCTTTCTCACCATCAAAAACTTCTCTATCCCTAGCAAATCACGGGCATTGGTGCTCCCACCCCAAACCAGAGGATCTAAAACCAATCCACACAGCTTCCTCTGCTTCAGAGAGCCGACCTGCCCTCTCAGGGACCCGCAGCTCCGCGGCACAGGAAGGGAACTCGCTCGCTCTGTGCACAGCGGTCCATCCCGGGGTCACACAGCGGTCCATCCCGGCACTGCACAGCGCTCCTTCACGGAGTCGCACAGCGCTCCATCCCACATCGGGACAGCGGCTCTGCACAGCGCTCCATCCCGCATCGAGACCCCGGCCCCGCACAGCTCTCCATCCCGCACTTGGACCCCGGGCCCGGACAGGGCTCCCCACCGGCCCCGCACAGCGCTCCCTCCCGAGTCCGCAGAAAACCCACGGGTCCCGTCCAGCGCTGCCCCCAACCCGGTCTCGGTCCCGCAGGCCTCGGCCTCGGCCTCGGCCACGGCCCCGCCTCCGGTCCCTCCCCGCCCCCGGGAGGCCGCGGCGCCATCCCTTGACCCTCGCCCCGCCATCGCGCCCCGGGCGGCCTCGGTGCCGTCCCCGCGGGTGTCGGCGGGGCGGGCGCAGCGGGGCGGGCGCGGATG